>JABUQX010020928.1:45000-52542 GCA_015478945.1 Trachelipus rathkii
TCTTTGCAAAGTCACTCATTTTATCAAAATCTATTAAAAATTTTATGATTTTTGCAAATAAATTTGGTATGTAGTACAATCACATTCGGATTGTTAAAGATTTTACCATATACCTCACACAAAGCGTGAGATCCATAAATATATTTATCTACCTTGAAAAGGCTTAAAACATAGTTTTTCAAATCTGCGTTAGAAGAAAACCTAACAGCTACAAAATATAAACGGAGGAGGCTCTCAATCATTTTACGGTTAAGATATCAAGATGAAATTTTTTTTTATATAAATAAAATATGTATTTTTTTTTATACTTTAAAATTGCTATATATGTTAGATTATTTTATTCTCTTTTTGTGATGTAATATATATATATATATATATATATATATATTATATATATATATATATATTGTATAATATTATATAATATTATATATATATATATATATAATATATATATAGTATTTTATATAAATATATATATATATATATATATAATATATATATATATATATATATATAATATATATATATATATATATATATATATATATATATATATATATATTATATATATATATATATATATAGGTTTATATATTATATATATATAAATATAATATATGTACCCTATATATATATATATATAATAATAATATATATATATATATATATATATATTATATATATATAATTATATATATATAATATAATATATATATATATAATATAATATATATGTGTTTAAAATTTATTATCTTTTGTCACGAGAAAATAGTACTTTACAAAATCCACAAGGAATAATAAAAAAGGAAGTTAACCAAGCACACTTTAAGTGATTTTAAACACATTATCAAGGTGTAAAAGAAAAAATTAATGATGAAAAGCAGTAACAAGAGAAACTAGGCTAAAGAAAAAAAAAGTGACAAATCATGAGCTCATAAAACTTACAACCAACTAAAAACCATATTTAAAAAAAAAAAAAAAAAGTTTCCCTGCTATAAAAGCAACTATTCCTATTGTAAAACATCCTATATTTAAAACTGCAGTGGAAAATTATAAAAAACTTAAGAATAATCATAATACAATAACAAATCAAATAATGATAATAACAACTACGATAACAAATAATAATAATAATAATGACAATAATTAAAAATGCCAATAATAGGCATAAGAGTAATAAAATCATACTCAAATAATAATAATAATAATAATAATAATAATAATAATAATAATAATAATAATAATAATAAATAATAATAATAAATAAATAATAAATTAATAAAATAAAACTGTAAAAAGTAAAAAATAATTTTTAAAAAAAATTAAATAATAATCTCCCTATAACATTTTTTATTATAATAATAATAATAATAAATAATATAATAAATAATAAACAAATAAATAAATAAATAAAATAGCAAAAAATAACCAATAAAACATTTTAAAAAAAATTAATAATAATAATAATAATAATAATAATAATAATAATAATAATAATAATAATAATAAAAATAATAATAATAATAATAAAAATAATAATAATAATATTATTATTATTTTCCTTGAAATGTAGAATAATAATAAAAATAATAATATAATAATAATATAATAATAATAACAAAAATAACAGCAACAACAATCACAATAACAGCAATAAAAATATTAATGATAATAATAAAACACTCAAACCTATAATAATAATAATAATAATAATAATAATAATAATAATAATAATAATAATAATAATAATAATAATAATAATAATAATAATAATAATAATAATAATAATAACAATAAAACAAAACTGGAAAATAATTAATATTCGACTAGCAGATACGACAAAGATCAATTGAAAGACAATAATAATTGTTAATATTTCTCTCTAAATCGACATACTTAATTAAAAATGCAAACAAAAAAAATGTCCAATTATTATTATCTATTTGTGTCTGATTTTATTACTCTTATGGCTATTATTGGCATTTTTAATTATTGTCATTATTATTATTATTTTGTTATCGTAGTTGCTATTATCATTTATTTGATTTGTTATTGTTATTATGATTATCATTTAAGTTTTTATAATTTTCCACTGCAGTTTTAAATATAGGATGTTTTACAATGGGAATAGTTGCTTTTATAGCAGGGAAACTCTTTTTTTTTTCTTTAAATATATTTTAGTTGGTTGTAAGTTTTACCTGTTCATGAAATTTGTCACTTTTTTTTTCTATATAGCCTATTTTCAATCTTTAATAATTTCTGTTACACCTTGATAATGTGTTGAAATACACGAAAGTGCTTGGTAACTTCCTTTTTTTATTTTCCTTGTGGATTGTGTAATATATATATATATAATATATTAAAAAATATATTATATATATATATATATATATATATATATATATATATATATATATATATATATATATATATATAATAAGGGGCTGTGTAAGGTTTGAGAAGAATTGATAAAATGAGGAATGAACGTATTAGAGAGTTGTGTGGTGTGAAGAAAGGAGTAAATGAGAAAATAAATGAAGGAACGTTGAGATGGTTTGGTCATGTGGAAAGGATGGATGATAGTCGGTTAGTTAAGCGGATGTATAGTGGTGAGTGTGCTGGGAATCCACCAACTGGCAGTGGATTGAGTCAGTAAAAAGAAGGCCTGGAGGAGAGAAATGTGAGTTTGGCATAGACGAAAAGAAAGGTGCATAATAGGAGTGAATGGCGGGTTTTTGTGGGTGGACATGGTTGTGGCCCTCCTAGGCCAAGGGATGAACCCACATTGACGAGATGCCATAATGAGGGTCCGTCCCTGTCCTGTGAAGCTGTAGGGTGGATTTTCTAACTGTGGTGAGTTCTTACTAAAAGGTATTAAGGAGGTGGTAAGGCTGGGCTCTTTTTTCGATTTGCGTCATATTCTTCTACTACTTTTCTGTTTCCGGTGCATGTTGCGCACCTTACCCCCCAGTCTTGGGGATAAAAAGGTAGATGAATATATAAATAAATATATATTATATATATATATATATTATAATATATTATATAATATATATATAATATATATTATATCTATAATAATATATATATATATATATATATATATATATATATTATATAGTATATATATAATAATATAATATATATATATATATATAATATAATATAATATATATATATATTTATTTATTTATTTATTTAATTTATTATGGCTTACACTTTTTCCCGCTTGAGCGGGGTAGTGTAACGTAACACGCTCTCCACTCACACCTCCCTCAATCTCACCTCTCAACCCACCTCCTCCCACCCCACTCTATCCCCGCCAAAACCCTACCCTCTTACTCCTCATCCCCCTCTCCAGCATCTCCTGTTATTCCATCCATCCACCTCCTTCTTGGTCTCCCCCTTCCTCTCCCTCTCTTATCCCCTCCGCCTCCCAAACTCTCCTAACTACTCTCTGTTCCTCCATTCTCTCCAGATGCCCATACCATCTTAACATTCCCTTCTCCGCTCTTCCCACCAACCCATTCCTCCAATCACATTCTCTCCCTCACCACCCTATTCCTAAACCTTCTCCCTTCTACTAACCCCACAAACCGCTCTCAACCCCTTCATCCAAATACTTCAACTTCTTCTGGACCTGGCAATATCAACCCCCACGTTTTCAACACCATACACAACACCGCTGGTACACAAATTTTTTCAAACATACTTATTTTAACTTTCTGTGATAATCCCCCCCTTTCCATACTTCTCTCAGACCACTCAAAAGCTCTCATTCCTCCTCCTACTCTATGTTCTATCTCCTCCTTCATCCCTCCCCCCTTAACCCAAATCATCCCTAAATATTAAAAATCTTTACTTCTTCGCAAAAACTACAACCCCCACTCAACCTCTAAAACCCTACCCTCCTCACGTCCTATTCCTCCTCCCAAACACTACACTTTACTCCTTACCCAGGAATTTATTTTAAGAGCCCCTTTTGTCCGCACAAACATAAAAACATATTCTCAACTACCCAAAAACTCCACACAATCACCCACCACAATACCACACCATATACGAACTTATCCGGAGAGAACGAGTATCCACCTCTCACGCAACATCAGCGACACGCAGATACACCCAGACCAACACAACAATATAAGTTCACTTTCACCACCAACTCATATACAAACTCATCCTCAATCACCTCACTAACTACACCACACCTCCTCATCAACACAACTCACAACCTAACACAACTACACCTACATCGAGCAAACACCACCTCATCATTAAAATAACACAACCTAGACATCACACCACGCTGCGACATTACCACAACAAACCTGCCAATCAACTCAATCACACATCTCAGAACACCCAACCACACTCATTCAACTCCCACTCACACCCGCTCACCAACACCACACCACTACCATCCACACACACACATTCATACATATTACCTAGTAAACATGCACACCTGCAATACCATAAATTTACCTAACTTTACCCGACACCGCCCACCCACACTCAACCAATATATTCCTCCAACACCCACTCAACACAACTACATACAACCAACTATACTTTACAACAAACAATCTACAATACAATAACACACATCACAACCTTCTCTAAAATCTCAACCACACACCCATCTACATTATTCACCAACATCATTAATACCTTTTACCCATAACCACACAGTACAGCCATAAACATTACTCAGTGATCATATAAACACTCCTCTTGGTCCACACCAACTACTTACTCACCCTCTAAAACTATATACACACCCTCAGTTTCCATAAACCACCATAACAAAAAAATAACCCCACGTCTCAACCCCATCCACCTACACTTCTAACTCAACACACAACATCCAACACCTAACCCCACAAAACACTACCAACAAACATAACTACCACACCCCACAATAAAAATACACCCCAAACATCTTATCACAACTACAATTTCACTTAAAAAAACAGAGCCCGCGAACAACATCCCCACAACACACAACCTCGAACAATACCAACACTACCTCACAAACACTCATCACACTATATAATCACACCCCACACCGCATACTACCTCCCCACACAGCACACCTTCACACTCCCTATCAAATCCTCCTCTAAATCCAGAACAATATCCCATTTCTGTAACCATTATCCATTCTCTAATCACACAAACCATCACAAAACGCCACTGCGCATCTCACCACTAATACACACTTACACCTATCAACACCATAAACATTTCTCAAACTTTACCACTATTCTCACCTCCCCCCATCCACCCCTCCACCCACACCAAATTAACTCCATCTCTACCACCCACCACATCTATGCACATCATAACTCCATCACCATCCCCCGACACCACCCCTCAACTTCAACAAATAAACTAAACACACAAACACACACCCACTCTCCACCCTCACACTATCCTCCCACACACAAACAACAACAATACCACCACAACAACAACACACATAAACTAACAACACACACAATTCACACACCTACCCACCAACAATATACACCACACAACTCACCACTCCACAAAAACACCACACACACCCCTCATCCCTCATCATACTCAACCATCCCAACTTCTATCCTTCTTACACTTCCTACCTACAGCATACTATACAACCCAGCACAATCAAATAACCACAAACTACACACGATTCACAACACACTTCCCTGCCACACCAACCCTTCTACCCATAAACACCACACAAACCCCACACCAACACTAATTGACTACAACTTCATACTATCTAACACCCACTAAATCCCACACCCACCAACCACCAGCGCCACGACCACACCCAACATTACATAGAATTACCACTAAGCCCATAAAAACAACCCACCACCCTACAATCCAAACAATATCAACACACTATACCCAAGCTTAACCAATCTACCAACATCACACTACCCTAATCACCAAACCACCATACATAATCACAAACACACAAACACTACACTTCACCAATTCCCAACTTAATACATACTCCAACATACACAAAAACTTAACCCAACACAATCACACAACACTCCACAAAAACTCCCACCAATCACACAAACCCACCACCAACACACACACCAACTCACACACCACAAAGCACCACCATACAAACACACACTCCCCAACATAACCCCCAAACCACCCCACCACAAATACAACCTCACAATTCACCCAAAACCAACAAACCTCCACACCATTCCCCCCACAAATAACCACTCACCCACATTACACACATATCCCTCCACCACATTCCAACACTAATACCACAGACAAACCATCCCACCTATAATACTTATTCTACAAAAAACCAAACTCACACACCACAATACACCCCCAACCACTACACCATTATACCCTTACTCTTCAAAACATAACCTACACTCACATTCAAACCCCACAAATACCCTTCTAAGCCTCTTCACTAACTGCTCTTTAAATCATCCATACCACCCACAACCCCTCAACAACCATCCCCAATTCCGTCCCCTCTACACACAAAAACGTCTCTCCACCTATCCTCCATACCCACCCCTAAACTCCAAAACTCCACCTCTTACCACACTTCTATCTCCTATCCAATTCTTTCCCACCTTTTATACATCTTACTCCTCCTCTTTTCTCCCCCTTTCCCTAATCGTAACACACATCTCTCCTCCCAACCCTTCTAACCTAGCAACACACAGAATAGTGAATCGCGATATCCTCCCCCTCCCCGCCCCTCTAAATACATTTACATCTAATAATCTACCTCTATCCCTCCCATTTACACACACATAATCTAGTATCGCCTTCCCCCCCGTTATCTCACTCTTCCATGTATACTTATGATTATCATTTTTTTTGAACCAAGTTTCCCCACTATCATTCTTCTTTCAACACACAACTCTATCAGACTTTCTCCATTAACATTCCTCTCCCCTACCCCAAATGGCCCTATTATTCTTCCCACCCCCTCCCTTCCCACTCCTGCATTCAAATCTCCCAATAGACAAATTTTATCATTTACCCCGAAACTTTCCCAACACTCATTCAACTCATTCCAAAATCTTTCTCTCTCCTCCTCCCTCGTTCCATTCACTGGTGCATATGCGCATATAAAAACCCACATTTCCCCCCCGAATTTCACTTTTACCCACATTATCCTCGAACTCACCTGGCTGCACAACCTTACTTATCCCACACCTCTTTCCTCATAACTATTCCCACCCCTTCCCTCCCCCTCACTCTCTCGTTCACCCCTGATATCATACCCTTGTATTTCCCAAAATCCATCTCCCTCTTTCCCTTCAGCTTAGTTTCAGTTAACCCTAACACATCCAACCTTTTTTCTTTCAATGCATTAACCTCCGACTTCCTCCCTCTTTAAAATCCTCGTTTACCCTCTCACGTTCATTACATCCCACCTTATTACCTCTCCCCCATCTTTTCCCTTCTTCTATATCTTATTTCACTCAATTCTCTATTTTAACTCACGGCTGCACGTTGTGTGGGACTCCCCCACCCTAGGCA
>JABUQX010020929.1:0-2500 GCA_015478945.1 Trachelipus rathkii
ATATTATTATATTATATATATATATTATTATATATATAATATATATACCGTATTATATATATTATATTATATAATTATATATATATATATAATACTGTTAGTGGGTGAAGCATGGCTAATCCTCTAAGGAGGGAGCAGTACCTTAGATAGGGTGTATCATGAAATATAAGCGTAGCTAATATTATACTTTTATAGTATATATATATATATTAGGAATTATATAATATTTATATATTATATTATATATAATATAGGTAATTATATATATATATACCCGGTATATATATATATGAATATTTAGTATTATGATTATATATTTATATATATATATTATATTTAGTATAATATTATATATATATATTATATATATGATATATATTATATATATTATTGATTATTATGTCTTATAGTTTATATTATATAATATATATATATATATATATATATATATATATATTAGGGGTGCGGTGGGCTGGTGGTGGGCAGGGTTGGTTGCGGTGCTACGCTGGTGAGAGGGGCAATTGCTAAAGCTAACGAAGATAATAAAAATAAAGAAATAAACATAAAATGAAAATAAATAATAATAATAATAATAATAATAATAATTAATAATAATAATAATAATAATAATAATAATAATAATAATAATAATAATATAATAATAAAAATAATAATATAATAATTAATAACAGCGTTTAGTCATTGGTCAAATCGAACACCTGTTCGATTGGCCCAATCTCTTATTAGGCCTAATCTTCGCTCGGAATTGGAAGCCGCAAAAACGGCGTAACCCGCTTATTTCACCCTTGCTCTCGGGGGGAGATACCCCCTAGAATAAACCTAGCGACTTGAAAACTCACCGGTAATCAGTTTAACATACCAATAGAACATATACAAAGTTTCATTACGATATCTCAAACCGTCTTCGAGAAATCGGCAGGCGACGCCGTTATCCCATAACTATTTTCTACATATATATATATATATATATATATATATATATATAATATAATATTATATAATTATAATATAATATATATATATATATATATATATATATATATATATATAAATATATATTTATATATATATATATATATATATATATATAATTATATAGTTTAACACTGGTTTTTAAAAATGATACAAGTTTGCCACGCTCCTAAGTTCTAACTTTTAAGGTAAAAAATAAAAATGCTTTGTTCCAGATGTTCATAGGCGCGGCTATAGGCGCAAAGAATTGGCTGTGCGCCTTTGTTTTTCGCCTGTTTAAAAATTGTTGCGCCTATGCGCCTTTGCGCATACGAATTGATAGTGCGCCATAGGCCCAAGTGCGCCATAGGCGCAACTCGGTGGCGCAACGCCGCAGCTCTGCTAAGCGGTTCATACTCTAGGATGTCGCTATTTTTTAAATCTTAAAACGACTTTATATATTATTATATATATATATTATATATATATATATATATATATATATCTATTAGAATATTATATATATATATATATTAATATATATATATATATATATATATTATTATTATCATAATATATATATACTATAGAGAGAGAGAGAGAGAGAGAGAGAGAGAGAGAGAGAGAAGAGAGAGGGAGAAGAGAATGATCAATGCTGCCTCGCCTCACGAACTTTGCGTGAGCCGTCCGGTAATTATCAACTAACCTCGAAAGTTACTGATCACACTGCTAATATGCATATATTTATAGGTAATATATATATGATTATTATATATTATATATATATTATATATATTTTATAATATATAATATATGTATTATATAATATATATATATATATATATATATATATATATATACCACGTCGTCCTTCCCAGGAAGGTCATACGACCTGTCAGTGGGACCCATGAGAGAAAGGTCCTGTGGGTTCCACGGGCCTAAACGATATTCCGGCTGTCTGGCAGGCCCATCGCGGATGCGGAGCCTTTCATTAGTTAAGCAGACACACTACCACCTGTACTCATTAAACGTCTGAGTGAGACGAAGCTAGAGTTTATAGAGAATAGCTCACCTCTCGCTCCACCCAGTCTCGAACCCTGGCCCTCTCGCTTGCTAAGCGAGTGCTCTACTCTCTGAGCTAGCGAGAGCTCATATATTATATAAATATATATAATATAATATATAAGTATATATATATATATATATATATATATTATATATATATATATATATATATATATTATATATATATATATATATATTATATATATAACCTTTATATACCTACTATTACTTATACTATATAACTATAAAATGAAATTCCACCAGAGGCAAAGATATATACCTATAATTATATAATATACTATATTTTTAACCTGTAAGCAAACATGTTCGAACTCCTTTCAAAATCATATAAAAAATCTCCTGCATTCTTTTTCTTATTAATTATCTATCTACACGATCAAACCACTGCTCTCACCACGGCAGCAGCAACTAGTAGGGAGGGGGTGTACTCACAATTAACGTC
>JABUQX010020929.1:10000-39179 GCA_015478945.1 Trachelipus rathkii
AAAACGCTCAATATCGGCCTGTTTGTTGATTGGGGACTTCTTCTTTCTGTCAATAGTGGTGTTTCCTAGGGAAACTACTTTTTCATTAATGTGATTCACTGCACGCTCTAACTCTTATTCAACCGTATTCCGACTGACACGACCCTTCATTCTTTAAAACTTCATATCAATTCTACCCACTTTTACTAATGATTGCCTCTTCGTCTTAATCTTTTCCGAGGTGTTATCTCGCCTCCGATAGCGATACGACATAACTTTCGCTGCAAATTCCATTCTTTCAAAAAACCACACTTCCTTCCCAAAAATCTCCTTCCCCAAAATCACCCTTCTAACTTTCCTGTCCTAAATATAGTCGTCTCTTTTGTTTGACAATATAAACATCCTTGGCCTTAACATGAACAAAATGTCTTGGAAACTCACATCACAACGGGCGGACTCAAAGAACTGGAAGTTCTGTTTAGAACTGTGACACTTCTCTCTTGTTCTTTCAGTGCTCCGCTATACAAGGTTCCATCCGCCCATGATAACATACAGAAGTAATACAAAGCACAAATCATATCTTGGGGGACAGGGGCGGGCTCTGGTTTCACCCGGCTTTTGATAGGGTCGAGTCAACCGGCAAAAAGGCTTATAAACTGTCTGTACTTTCCAGTTCACTTGACCCGCTATCTTTGCGAGGCGATGTTGGTGCTATAATATACACATACAAAAAAAAAAAATCTAAATGCAGCGGCAACTGCTGAGGGAACTTATCACGCGCGTACCACCACCTTTACGACGCCTCGTAGCACAATAGGTGCTGTACCTTCCGCACGAGTATTGTGTTGACATTGGTAACCTCCAGGCTAGTTGCTGTGGTGCTTCCTTCTTTCCCACCACTCTGTTTGGGTGGAATTCTCTTCCAATCTTCTGGTATTTTCCTATGAATCCTCATTTTAAAAGCTGAGTCGTGCTCATATGCGTAACATCTTTGCGCTATGAGGGTGAACTATCTGAATAAACCTACACCCTAACCCTTGAATAGGGCCTCTGCCCGTGAGTGGTGTGACAAATAAAAAAAACCTTGAATGGGCAGATATGTGGCAATTGAACTGAATCTCCTATTCCCCCATCCAAAACATCATCAGAATATCCCAGAAAATCGTACTCTTTCACATTACCTCAAGATGCGATAAATTCATTGATGCACCACAACCAAATTACTTGACCTTTTAAAACTCTAAAATTTAAACCCCTTTAGACTTCTAGTAACAACACACACATAAAATCTACCATAGCTCTCTACCACAAACTACTCATTAGAATTGCAAATCCTTCTATCCCCCTCTCATTCCTTTCCACAGCAAATTTCAACAACACCACACCACTGCATTTCACCCGTTTCTTTCGATACTTTGTTTCAGTCACAAAAAAACAGGAGCAAATCAACAATTTGCCCTTCTCTAATACATCCATCCACAATCTCTCCTAAACATTTATTCTCTGACATTTCATAACTAAAGATACGATTCATAACATTTTTTTGCCCGAAAAGATGAAGGGCGCTTAACTGCGAACTCAACAACTCCAGGCTTCTGCTTAGCATTTCTGGCAAAAGATAAGTGGTAGTAGGCAGCCACCTACTACACGTCCTTGTCCGCCTTCATACCGACACGCAGGACTTAAGATGGCAATTTTATTTCCTCCATACGGATAATGGATATAAACGGGAAAGGGATGTCTGTAAGATGTTGTCTAGAAGAGGGGTGTGGATATAAGGTAGGTGTTGTATTGATATATTTGTCCTGGAGGAGTGATGTGGAATAATGATGGGAACGCAATCAACAGAAAGGCGAACCATTAGGCACTGGAAAGTCATACATCCGATAGAAAATGGGTATATATATATATATATATATATAAATAATATATATATATAAATATATAATATATATCTATATATATATATATAATATATTAATATATACTATCTTATATTATATATATTATTATAATTATTAATTATTATTATTATTTAACTTATTATTATTATTATTGAGTTTTAAATATTATTAAAAACTTCCTTAATATTTTTCAATAATTCGGCGGAAAATTTGACGATGACGATTAGAGAAAATTTTGCCGATGACGATGACGAATTAATCGTTCCATCACTAATATATACATATATAATATAATATATAATATATATTATATATATATATATATATATATATATTATATAATAATATTATATATATATATATATATATATATTTATATATATGATAATATAAATTATATAATAAAAGAGAACCCTTCGTTCTCTCCTACCCACCACTCACTGCTTTTGGGTTTGTGCTACTAGGAATTCGGGTGCCTGCTCGGGAACACTGTCCTATATTAATTTTTGCAACTTTCACCGCCTTCTTTTAATTTTCACTTTGTTGAACAATGCCTCTCTTATGTTTCTTGTTCTTAACGAAAAAATTGTTTGAGAGTACAGGTAGTAATAACCTACACAGGAGGCCATCTGTAAATAAAATCCCCAGCCTAAAAAGAACAATGCAACATTATAATGTCACACTACAAAACCAGCTATAAACCTATAATCTGCAGGAATGGATTAACAAATAAATTAAATCAAATCAGGAGGTGGATCATCGTGCTAAGCATTGAAACAATTGAATAAACAATGGCGTTGAATAAACGATCAGTAGTATAAATTATAAATCTCAATCAGCCATTGGTTACAAAAACACATGGTAATCTTTAAGATATTGGCAAATTCAAACACGTAGTTGCTGGGGGCAATAAATCGTCTAGATACAAAAGTTTAACGTCACTTTAACCAATATATGTTGCTTAACGGTTGTGCCTGCTTATCTCGCAACGGCTATACTCAATTCAAATGTTGGTGACGAAATACAAAAGTTTAACGCCAGAAAACAAAGAACAAATCTTTATCTTGAAACAAGCAGTACTACCCGATAAAAGGATCTGGGATAGAGGAATGATGTCGATGTTAGCCATATATTAAGTTATTAGAGAGCCTACCTAAATGGCTACATATTGCAAATCCAATGTTATACTAGAGGGGAACAATTTTGGAATGTAGCAATAAATCTGTTTGCTCCTTTGGCTAGATTTTTCTTTCTACAAGATGTCAAAGCGTAGTCATTTTTCGAATCTGATGGTAAAACTGTACATACTTACATAGTAAAAGTCTCGGATTAAGTAAACGCACGTAATATTATTTTAATGTTTTACAAGCAAATAAATATCACCGACTACCGAAGACCTAAAACCAAATTAATTTTTTTTTTTTTTTCACAAGTTGTAAAAGCAGCTTTTGCTTTCATAAGACCAGAAAAGGGTACCAAAAATTAACGAAAAACCTGGATAAAAAAAAGTAATTTCATATTGTAAAATGAATCGGTGGATGAGGAACGTATTAGCAATGTTTTTCAAATTTTTTTTAGTATAGGAGAGCAAGTTCATTTAAAAAGCATCAATAGATCCAGTACTGTTTATTCGCTTGTAACATACAGCAATGATCAGTAATATGATGACACTATTTAAACTTGTAACATACAGCAATGCTCAGTAATAGGATGACACTATTTAACAAACCTATACAAATATATCTAAGAGGTTGGTACGTATGTAAATAAGAGTTATAAAATTATATCATTTTATTGCAAAGCCTTTGATACATACAATTTTCCTAAGGATTGATTACAAAATTGGGAAATTTGCTTGCAATAATTTGTAATTTGACCGGAGGTGATCATAGCATCCAAACGAGGAATGGGAGGTATTGGTTTAAACTGCTTATTAATATCTTCTTCAGCAAGGGGTGGTTCGCCCCTTGATTGCCTCTGGGCATTTTCGGCAGCCTGAAAAAAAAGTTAAGTAATCATATTCCTTTGTTCTCAAAAAGAGTTAAAAGCATAAAATATTAACTTTAATGCTTTTTCTAGGAATGTAATACTAGAAGAAAAAGAGTGGCGGAAAATTAACAGTAAGAGAATTTGATTATCTATTCCAAAAAAGTGGATAACTTAAATAAATATTTTTAGTTGATGTTATGATATTGTTTTACTTTTTCTCCTTTACAGAGATATTGTGCAAATACAACATTAGTGTTCATTAGTACACAAGCTGGAGTTTATTTGTTTGTGTAAACAACTCTCAGATTAATAAGAAACTATTTAGTTAATGAGTATCTTCATTGTCAAGGTTTGTTATCCAACAAAAGATAAGGTCTTATTATCATCAAATACCTCGCTCTAAATCTTGACTACACAGGACTTGATAATTCTTAATAACCTGTATCTTTATAATTTTTCTATGTTTCACACTTTCACATTGACAGTCAACTCATCCTGAACTATTATATTCTAACCTCATATTTAATTGAAACCTACTAGCGTCATGTTCAGCAAACCAAAGTAAGCAACCTGAGATTCATAAATTAGAATAGGCCTACCAGTACCAAGATTTACATTATTTTAAATTACAAATTATAAATTTTTTTTTTGGTAATAGTAAACTGTAATTGTTAAGAGTTTTAATTTTATTTTTAAGTTTCAACTTCATTATTATTAGAAAATTTATCGAGCTTAAAAATAAAAATAAAACCGATTTAAGTCAACAACGATATACAATTCCCTAAAGTATAATCTCTCTCTCATCTAAGCTCAAAATTAAATGAAATTACCCTTTTTTGAAGATATTTATGCTTCTCCTGCTGCTGTTTTGCCAACTGCCTTTGCAAGTTATTAAACTTGCTTGCTTCTTGACTCAGGTCATCTACGTATTCCATCAAGCACCTAAGTTGCCTGTCTAATGTAGACATGGTTCCCAAATCCAGAAACTGTTGACCTTCGGAACTGGGCATCATCTAGAACAAAATTAAAAAACAACCCTTTAAATAATGCATCTCTAAACTCCAAAATAATTTAAGTGAACTGCAACGAACAAAAAAATATTCTCAAGCTAGAAAAAAAAAAGTTTGTCTAATTATTTTATAGCATGTCCTACCTCAAAAAGCTCACAAAGAAGTGTGTTGAGGAGATGAGAGTTCTTGATAACAACCTTAATTTCTTGGAACAAATTTTCGTATCCCAATCTCATCTTACGCAACACTTCCGGAGTATAATCCCTTTCCTGAACAACGCTAATTGCTTCTGGTGTAAGTCTGTAGGCTTTTACTGACAAAAATCCGCGAGCAGTCTTGTTGGGATCTTATAATAGAAGAAAGAGAATCATTCATATATTTCATTGATGTATAAAATGCCATAAAGTTTTAAAAAACATTTAAACATTGCTTTAGCAATAAAAATAGACGGTATTTCAAAGTGATTTTAATATTACTTTAAGTATATTACTGCCATCTGAGAACATATGTTCTTAAATATCGTGGCTACAATACTCAACAGTGTATTAATACACCTGCAATGAAAAACAAACTTAAATTATATCTAAAATTGCAAGTTCATTACAGATTTAACCAACGGTCTTTAGCCTTAACCATAGTTTTGCAGATAGTTTATATAAGGTGTAGAACCTGACTTCAAACCATAACGTTTAGGGAACCAAAAATCAAACAGAGAGAACAGGTCTAAATTTTGTTATCCAGCTCCACATCCCCATTGACACTAATAATTTCTACTATTGATATATATTAATATATAACTTTAATCATAAAACAATGTAATCATAAAATAAATAATTGAAATTAAAGTAGAAAAAAAAAGGTTTAGGCCTACTCCAAAAAAGTATACATAGAAAAAAATAAGGATAACAACTTATTTAAAAACAAAAACATATTTGTAAACTATTACTAAATTTTTTGTTTTAATAGAAATGCTCGACGTTTACTGAATTAACAGTGGTAAAAATTTCGTTAATATAAAGTCTCCAAGAGAACATGAAAAAATATATCTTACCATAAATTAGAACAACTGATTCTTCAATACTTGTCTGGTATGAATATTGAGATTCCAATAATTGGGTCGTTATAAAATTCCCAAGCTGAGTGCTCTGATACCATCCTACGCTTAAATGATCCACGTTTACCTTACGCAAATGCCTCATCATTTCCAACTGATAATCCTCTGCAAGGGGAACGTTTCATTAGCAAAACCTTGTTACATTACTAACGTACTAACGTATTATATGAAGTGATGTTAAATTATAGCCATCTACAATTGCAGGAATGTGGAAGATCCAACTTCAACATGCTGCAGAGGAGGATGTTTTAAGAGTACATATAACCTTAATATTGTGATAGACATCAATAGGTGTGGATGAAACGTTGCAAATGTAAATAAAAGTTCTTTAAAAATGGGCTCAATAACTTTAATATTTTAGATAGAATGCAGTAAAAGATAAATGTGAAGAACCTATTTGATTTACCATGAAGCAGATGAAACATGACTTTTATAGATAGTAAGTTTAGAAGAACATACAATGCTAATTTTGTTAAAATTTTGAATATCTCAAAATACTATGGCAGGAAACAGCTGCAGAGACAAGCTTAGAAATTTATGGGTTAAACTTACGTATAGTTGAGAGTAGGGTTTAATTAAAAGCAGCATATATGATTCGTGTCATATGGTATATATATATACGAGGTAAAAAAGTTTTATTTAAATAAAACAAATGGTACAAACAGGATTGCAGAGAAAGCCAAAGAAGGAAGCAAGATGCATCAAGTATGATAACATAACAAATTCAAGCACTGTAGTTAAGAATGGAGAGGCAAAGGATTGCTAGAAACAAGTAAATATATATAAAAATATAATCAGTCAACTTTACCTTCATCAACATCATCAGCATGTCTTGGAAAAGGGAAACAATTAGTAATCTCTAGTTTATCATCCACAACTAATCCGAGCAAAACTCCTTGTGCCACTTCTGTGTTGCCTGCACCTTCCTCATGGCAATGTTTAATTATCTCATCAGTCAGTGGCCTAAAATTTTTAATGCATAGTAAATAATCTATATATATATACATATTATATATATATATATATATAATAATATACTATATATATATTATATATAATATATTATATATATATAATAATTATAATTATATATATATAATATATAATATATATATATATATATATAATATAATTTAAACTATTATATATATTATAAATATATATATATAATTATTATATTATATATATATATATAATATATATTATATATAATAATATATATATAGTATATATATATATATTATAATAATAATATTTTAATAATATATTTATATATATATATATATATATATATATATACTATATATATATATATATAATATAATATATTATATATTATATATATATATATATATATATATATATATATAATTATAAATATATATATATATATATATAACTATATATTATATAATATATTATACATATATATATATTATCACAGTGAAATCAACTCGGGAGATGAGTCTAGAACCAACATAAAAGTTGAAGATTTAGGCATGTAAATTAATAAACATGATAGGAATATTGATGTAGGAAGAAAACGTGAAGATTTTGCGTAATATCGAAATGGGTGGACTCAGCCAAGAATATATCTTAGCTTTGTTAGGTAAGAGTGTCCTGAATGACGGGAATAATTTACTTCGGAGCAGATCACCAATTTGGGCCAGTTTTAATACAAAGGATGCTGAGGACCATGGAGCATAGTGTGGCAAAATTAGCACAGAGAGGAAGAGATCCCCAGAGAAGTGCCATGAGTGAGACCAATTGGAAAATAGAAGGTTGGGCAAGATACACCTGCTATCTTTATGTTGAATGGTGACTAATTGCTGCAACCAAGGCTTGAATAAAAACACTAAGTTTGGAACCTCGGGTCGGAACACCAACGCTCCTGCCACGATCTTGAAACCTGGTGGAGACTGGAGCAAGAAAATCCAACTTAGCCTGCTCTGTTAGCAGCATCATTACAGGCACCCAAACATGGAAGGGGATCCAGCAGAACATACAGCAAGTGACATTCCTTAGCGAGGGATCGCAGAGAATCTTAGCAACTAGCACCATAGGTTTCTTCAATACAAAATTTGAAGGGTCCTGTAAGCACTTGAGAGAGCTGAGGTTGAAGATTAAAGGAAAGCATACTAGAATTGGAAAAGAAAATCTAGAGAGACCATCAGGATCGCAAACTACTCTCAAAGGAACCATGGAAGCAAAGGAGGAAAAGAATGTTGAAGTGAGAGTTGCTATTCTGTAAAAACAAGAGGCTCAAATAACCATCGACCATTTAGAACCATCAGGAAAAAATGGCATTGAGAGAGAGAGAAAAGAGAGACGAGAGAGAGAGAGAGGAAAGAGAGAGAGAGAGAGAGAGAGAGAGAGAGAGAAGAGAGAAGGAGAGAGAGAGAGAGAGTAGAGAGAAGAGAGAGAGAGAGAAGACAGAGAGAGAGTGAGAGAAGAAGATGAGAGAGAGAGAGAGAAGAGAGAGAGAGAGAGAGAGAGAAGAGAGAGAGATGAGAGAGGAGAGAGAGAGAGAGAGAGAGAGAGAGAACGAGGAAGAGAGAGAGAGAGAGAGAGAAGCAGGAGAGAAGAGATTGGCTATGGAGTTACAGCTTTAAAATAAGGCGCTCTGGAGGAATAATGAATTAAACCCATCTCCCCAGCCCTGCTACTAATTACAAAAATGATAGTAAATTACTGCAGGAATAGTTATACTAAAAAATAAATTTGAAAAGCTCTTTATGCTTATATCTTTTTCTATTGAAATTAAAGACAAGAACTTTATTTAAAAAAATACTGTAGATAGGACATGAAGCGCTGGATGAGAAAATTACGGCCCAAGTATTTATGAACCAGCCCTTTTTCTTCTTCCTTTGGAATTAAGAGTCACTTCCAGGAATTCTCCCTTAATGAAAATTCGAATTTAGGAACGCTCTTATATATTTGGACTTAAGGTAATCAAGGAAGGGCCAAAAATATGGGAAATTTTCACTTAGCAAGTACGTGGCGAACAACCTTGAGCTTTAAGTTTGACTTTATGAACAGCATCCATCGTTGTTTTTTTAGTGTACATTGTGTCGCTATTTCTTAGGTTTTTTTATTTCATTTTGGTACTTATTCTGTAATGATTTTGTCAAACAAATACTGCTGTAGTAAGAAAATAGTCAGAAAAAACTACCTAAAGAGGCACTCACACTAAAAAATAGGCAACATGCAACGAGGACCAACCCTAACCAGTAAATAGTATATCATCAAAATTTTGTGTTAGGGCTAAGCACAGCCTATGACTATGCTGATCAGAACCAACTGGAACGAAATAAATTGAAGCAACATAATCTTCAATAATCAGAGATATTAAAAGTTTGTTTAAATTTCGATTATTTTTTTTTTTGGTTTTTTTGTTTTTAAAGTTTAAGAGTGATAGCAAGAAATATTTGGTATGTTTTTGTACTTTATTAAATTTTATACCCAGTTTAATAATATTTATTTTGATTAAAAGTCACTTCACCACAATCTTAATATATAGATATAAATACTATATATATATATATATTAATATATAAATAATCAGGAGATATACTATATATTATATTATATATATATATATATATATTATAATGCTGTTTTTTTTTATTTTATATTTTAGAGTATTTTAAAAAAAAAAAAAAAAAAACCACCGGCCACTCGATGAAGCAAGAGGGGATCTTGAAAGCAAAAGACAGGAAAACATATAGAACTACATGCATAGTGTGGAATCAAGAAAATAAAAATTTACATATATATATAGTATATATATATATTATATATATATATATATATATATATATATATAATAATACATATATAATATATATTATAATATATAATATATATATATTATACATATACATTATAATATACTAAATATACTTAAACTATGAAGTCCATCTTAATTCAATTTATATTAATGTCTAAATTGCAATAGCACTCTCTTATATCAATTTGTTTTACGAATTGTCCTGTGAATATAGGCTTCTAAATTAAAAGAAAACATTATTCTAAGAGCTTCTCACTTAAACATATAGCTATTACATCCTAATTATACCTATATTATATAATAAATAATACTATATATATTATATATATAATATATATATGTCTTTACATACGCACACATTTCCACGTGAATGAAATAAGATATCGAACATATATATATAATTATATATATATATATGAAATATAAATATATATATTATATATATATATATATATAATATATATATATATATATAATATCATATATATATATATATATATCAGGATGGGAGTCGAGAAAAATAAATGGACTCCCGACTCCGACTCCCAGAGTCGATTTTACAAACAACCGACTCCCAGACTCCCAAAGGCGATTTAGAAACAACCGAACTCCGCTGGACTCGCCGACTCCCACTCCCAATGGAAAGATGAACGCTGAATTTTTCTCCAAAAATTAGGACTTTAATTTTCATCGTTATAAATGCTAAATAAAACATTGAAAAAAAAAAAAGAAAGACAATAATTAATAATTTCCTAATAATAATAATAATAATATTTTACACTTATTTAACAAAGTAGGCACTTTATATTACGAGTAAGCCTATGTACGCACACGTAAACTGCATGGAGAAAAGTTACAAGTACTGTAGTAATAAAAATAATGACAATTAAATAATAATAAAAACAAAGACAATACTTTTACTTAATGATAATAAAAATAATAATAATAATATATTATTATATTATTATTATTCATTATATTTTATTATTGTTTTCGAGAGGTGACAATATATATATATAATATATATATATAATATATATATATTATATATATATATATATATAATATAAAAATATAATATTTAGAATAATAATAATAGATATATATAATAAATATTATATATATATATATATATAGGTTGAAATCACTTCAACTATCAAAAAATAGTTCAATCCATTCTCAAAAACTACAACAGCTACCGGGAAAAGGGAATGAGTACATTGCTGGAATGCTGGTCCCAATTTTAGTGCGGAAAAATGTATAAAAAAAAAAAAAAAAAAAAAAAAAAAAAAAAAAAAAAAAAAAACTTCAAAAACTACAATGGCTACAGCGAAAAAGAAAATTTTTGGAATCCTGTAAAAATTTTAGATAGGAAAAGGTAAAAAAAAATAATAAAAATAAAAAATTTTTGTAAATAATTATAGTAGTAATATGAGAAAGCCTATTTAAGACCTTGTATACGTTACTCGTTAAAATATAGATGGTCCTATTAAATTTGCTTTTTCTTTTTAACTAAGGAATTACCCCAAGGGTATACCGCCACGATGGCAGGGAGTCGGGGTTTCTCGGCCTTCCAGGGAACTACGGTAGGACTAATTCCCCCCCTCCGGGGAGGTCTTCGGAACCCCCGCTCATTTGGTATTTGGATGTCGCGGTGGTTCCTCACGGGGTATGAAAACGTCCCCCCCTGTGTTCCCCTCGGCTCGAGCCCCTACATTGCCGTTTAATACCTTTACAAATAATATTAGATATAACTATGTCCCCTGCTCCTAAAAAAAAAAAGCCAAAATTTATTTATTTATTTTACATATTTATTTTTTTTTTTTTTATACTTTCCTAACTAAATTTTACAAGGATTCCAAAAATTTACTCCTTTGCGGCTATAGCTATTGTATTTTTGAGATTTGAGTTTTTGAGATTCTCCTAACAAATTTTACCAGGATTCCAACAGATGTATTCCTTTCCCCTGTAGCATTGTACGTTTTGAATATGGATCTATATAAATCAATAGAAGGTTGCTTTTAACCTATATATATATATATATAAATACATATATATATATAATTATATATATATATATATATATATATACATTATATATATAATATATATTATATATATCAAAAATGCGACTCCTGCACTCGGCTTACTCGTGCTTCAGCACGAGTTGACATTGTTAGAAACGATCTATTTTGCAAATTTCATAATGTACGGATAACTATGCTCTTATTTTGTTTGCGAAAGTTGGCTCTCAAATAAATTGAAATATACAAAAAAATATGAGATTATGCAAAATTGAAAAGGAAAAAATAGCCGCTATTTAAACGTTTAACATTAAAAATAGGACTAATCCGTGCCCAAAAGAAAAGGCGGATATGGTATATCTGTGAATTTTAGAGATAAAAATTATTTATAAATACTATGTTTGTAAATGGTATGTAAAATACTATACATAATAAATAATATATTTTATAACAAAAAAATATTTAATAAAACAAAAATAATAAAAATGTTACAAAATACTTTAGAATTAAAAGAAAAAAAAAAAAAAGAGTTACCCTTTGGCGAAATTAATAGAAAACGGTTTAGCCTAAATAAAAAAAATTATTATATGATTTATTTTATATTATATTAAATTATCATATATATAATATATATATATAATATATATATATATATAATATATATTATATATATATATATATATAATACCTACTTATAATATATAATATATATATATATATATATATATAATAATATATTATACATTCACGTAACATATATCAAACCCTACGTACTATATATAATGTCATGATATTCGTAGAGAGTCGTCTCTCTATATATATAATAATACTATATATAATATATAATATATATATATAAAGTAAAGGAATATAGATATATATATTATATATTATATATATATATATATAATATAATATATATATATAATATAATAATATATAATATAATATATAATAAAGAGAAGAATATTACTATATATATATAATATAATATATAATATATAATAGTATATATATATATATATATATATATATATATGATATATATAAAATAATATATATGAAGGAGTCATAAGATTTAAACGCCCACACGGAACCGGGGAGCTCGGATCAAAACAAAATTTTCTTACAGGTAGCATCTATGATACAAAAATACAGTTTTAGTTTAGAAATGATGTTTTTTTTTTTTTTTTTTTTTTTAACTCTTTTCTAGGGGTGATATTAGGTTAGGTTAAGTTAGGTAGGTTTTAGGTCAGGTTAGGAAAAAAAAATTCATTTTCCGGACGCCTTTTAAAAACATCCTATTTATTGTATCCCATAGAGCCTTACCCTGGTGGAAAAATTATTTTTTGATCCTACTCCTTCTGGTGTGCCGGTTAAGTAACTTTTAACTATAACTATAAATATATTATATATACAATTGTTATTTATATATAATATATTATATATTATTTAAATTTTTATGCCTCTAAAATATATATATATATATATACTAAATATATCAGTCATCGGTAGGAAAGCGAGTTGTGCGATCAAACAAAATATCTAGACAGTTTAATTTGCTTTGAAAATAATTTACCATTTTATAAATACTTAAAAATCAATTATCTTTAGTACAGCATAATAAAAATGATGAAACTATTTAAATATAAGTTTTTAAAGATAGTATGAAAATATACAATTAAAGTAATTGAGTTTAATGAAAGATAAATTCAGAGTTGAGTTCATAAACGCTCGCAATTCTAATGAAATGTTAGAGTGCTCTCAAAGAGTGATTTTTTCTTGATCGCGATAATAAGTATCAGTGGACGGAGGGCATTAAGAATCGAGATAAGAATGTAGGTAGTGATGGGATTGATTACTGTTTCTGTTTAAGCTATGGCTTACCGTATGGAAATGATTAAATTCAGTAGGATAGAGGTGTATTAAGATTGGGTACGGAAAAAGTAAAATTAAACCCTGTGTTTGGCAATTATCACTTGATTGCAAAGTTTTGATAGGCTCTAGTTTGACCTACATAAGCTTGGGCATTACAGCCAGCTACACTTATAAACAAGTATGATTTAGTGTCGCATTATATTTCGAGCGTTAAGTGCAAAACTGGGTTATGCCACTCTATTAAATCTGTCGAGGAACCTGTGACTAACTATCAAGTACTGAGGAGTTTAGAACAACGCTCTCAAATTCCCGATATGGAAAATTAAAAAAATAAAGGATTGGCAAATGGGAAGGGTGTTCTAACGTTCCAGATAAATTTATCCCCGAATCGAGGGTTCTATATTTAATTTTGAGAAATTAAATGTCAGGTGGAGAATCAACTGAAAATGTATAGGAAAATCTTTTCAGGTAAAATGTTTCTGTTTAGGGACAACAAATTGGTATAGTTAGGTGGTCTTACGGACTTATGGCTTCTCAAGGAAGTTATTATTAAATAATAATTAAAGATACCTTTTATCAACAAAATGTGTATGAAGTCGATAAAGTAGCAGTTAAGTACCCATATAGTCGCTATAGGAGCCTCTTACCCGGATTATTGCAGATATTTGGCGACAATGCAAAAAGAAATCCAGCAGGTAAAAATCTCACCTATTAACAGGAGCCAAAACCGGGTTTCCTAAAAATATATAAAACAACTGTGCGTAGGTGGTAAAAGAAAACCGGACAATTTTAAACTTATCTGGAAGGAAAGATGAAGAAGTAAGTGAGTATCCTGTTCTTAGTTTATCCTTCAAGGCCAGAAGAGGCCTACGGCGTATGCCAAGCTCCTATACGTTATGGAACCCCTCTAGTTGTGTAATTTGCACATAGAGGAACCATGGAATGTGGAAATATGTAGCGATGGTAAATATTTCCTTCTCGTATTCTTCATGTAGAATGTCTGGTGCGTGTCTCTTCACCTTTCAATAGAATGGATCAACTTATTTCTACAGCGATTAGTTATTACGTTATATAATTAATTATCTTATGTAAATTGTCATTTTTCTAGGACTATTTTAAAACTAACCCTTACCACAAAAATGTATGCTCTTTACCTCGATGTTATTACCATAGACCCACTTAACATGTATGTAAAAAGAAAAATCTTCTCTATGGACCATCCCGTCTCGAAAGATAATTTCTATAAGAAAATTATATATGATCGGTTTAATTTAGTATATATATACTATATATATATATATATATTTATATATATATAATAATACTCATAAACTAATATATAATATAACTCCCAAAGTATTACAGATGGCTAAGGGTCTCATAACTAGAATTTGGGTTAAAATATAATAGGATAAACTCCAATAGTTCATTAATAAAATACAATAACCTTACTATATATAGCCAAATAAAACCCTCTAACGGTATTAAGCTTTTTTTACTTAATAACTTATCCTAGCTAACACATAAAGGCCATAGAGTATTAATCTTCAGGCACAGTCTATTACACTCACCGCATACGTTTCTATATTCAGTAAAACAGTTACCAGGGCCTCACGAGAGATACAATTATTTATCAGTTTCCCCCTCAGGCACAATTTGGATCAAGTAAAAGTTTAGTGATTTTGGCTGGATTCTTTCTTTACTGTATTCCATCAAGTATCCTAAACCGCTATCAATACCAGCTTACTGCCGAATACATCAATCCGAGAATATCCTCTTATCTCCTAATGGTTTATAACCTAGAAAGACTGCTCGAGGCATTCGTTTATGGAAAGGTTGAATGCGGTATAATTAGTAGAAGGAGACCCGAGGAGTTACTGAACGGTTGTTCTTTAATACTCACCGGTATAGGGCCGCCGAAGTGCCACGTTTCCTGCCACCGATATTGTTCGTCCGTCAGGCGAAAGAAGGACAATGCCAGCGGTCCAAGATGAGGGTCTCAGACCGAATATAGCCCATCCTCTCTCTCGGAGAGGGGGAGTAGGTCCCCCCCGTTAGTCGCATCCTTCATCCCGAGTCCGGATTGTAGACCGTTATCTCTGTATTCATTTTCCCGGGGCGAGAGTTATTCCACTAAACCCGTCGAAGGCTCTTCGTTAGTCTTGAACCCATATGGCCTCTTTACTTCCACTCAAATACAAACAAGCCCAATTTAAACCTGTCCCGAATGATATAGAGAACGCTATTTATCTGTGACATTTTAACCTCATGTCGCAACTACCACTCCCCATATTTCAGTTATCTCATATTTACAATTTCACCAAAACCATTTGAGAGACCCATAGCATTCGCTCAGAAGCTCTGAATATTTTTGGTAAAAAAAAGTGGATTAGGTAGATATATATTTTTAGTGATAAATACTAAGAACCACCTCTCAATACTACCTAATATTAATATATCTTAATACTAATATATATATATATATATATTATAATATATATATATATAATATATATATATTATATATATATATATATAATTATGATATATATATAATTAAATTTAAATATATATATTAAAAATATAATATAGATAACGACAAGCGATAAAGTTAAAAACGAAACTTCTGACGTCACAGTCAAACGTGACCCATGAAGAGTCTGACGTTGGACTATGACTGATCACGGGCGCTTCAGGTTATATATATAATTTACATACGAACGAAGCTCCGTTGGAATGTAAATCTTTAAAACTATAATATTATATATAATATAATATATATATATATATAATATATATATATATTAATTTATATTATATAATATATAATTAAAGTATAAATTTAATAATATAATTAAATTATAATTAAACAGCAAATATTTTTAATAATTAAATTTAATATTTAATAGTATACTTATGTTTCCTTTATAATATAATGACTAGCATAAAAATAATTATAATAATAAATAAATGAAAATAATAAATAATAAACTGATTGAATAAATAATAATATAAAATATAACTATAAATATAATAATTATAATAATTAATTATAAATAAATAATAATAATAATAATGTTAATAATAATATTAGGCTCATGTTTATCTGCTTCCAGTTAAGCTTCAGTCAATTCTTTTTTAAAACCTACGTTATTGTCGAGGTAAACTGCGCGCGCGCAGGATGCCGGTGGCGGCCTGCCGACTGGTCGGCCACGTACGAGGTCGGGGATTACCTCCCTAACAAAGACGGATAAACCGCCACAAAGATAATGACCAAGGTCACATACACTACATACAACTATGTTAATAAAATAATATTTAATAATTTGACGCCTCCTACAGTTTGACGATGTGACGTATATTTATTAATACTAATGAACAAGTATTAAGAGGTGATAAGTTGATGTGATGACGCGGGTTAAGAGACCTCTCAAACATTTTAGGACTCCTTTAACATCATACTCTACTCTCCTCTCTCTGTTCTTTAATATTTCCTTTTAAAAGTTAAATAATATAGCTGTAAAATTTTTCATATAACGCCATAGAGTTTAATAATCCCACCTGTAGAACCCGAGTTCTTGAATCTAACCACTCCGTTTTATTTCACTTTAATAAATGTGTTTCGATATTAATCCATGTATATTATATACGACATATTAGTAACCTATACTGGATGGCGTGTGTATGCGAGGTTCCAGTATGTGCTAGCCTAAAGCACCCAGTTACTATTCTATTTAATAAATTTTGGCCATTATTCCATTATTTTATCCATTAATTTTAGAATGGAAACTAGATGAGATTAAAATCAAAAGGGGAATATTCCAAAGGGATTCGATATTCATAATTAGAAGGAGGTAAGTCCCGTGAGTATCCCGTCTCCATTCCCTCTATACTACCTAATAAGATGCCTCTAGATATATATAATAAATATTAATAATAATAATATATTCATATTAATATATATATAATATATTATATACTTTATAATATAATAATATATATAAGATATATTATATATAATATTATATATGATCTGATATTAAAATCAGACAGATTAGATAAAGTAATTAATGAGGGGGGTATAGGATGATTAGTGAAAGTGATGGATGCGACAACAGTTTTTAATTTATGACTATGCAAAAGTGGAAAATGTATAATATATGCTTGATATTGTCGTAATTATATAATAAATAATTTAGAATGGTAATTAGTTAAATACTGGCAATAGTATATATTTATAAAGTAAATTGTATATAAAAACACAGTTGATAAAGCCCGCCATATTATATTATATCTCAGCAAATCTGCTACACGTGAGTATAATTATCCGATTACGAAGAAATGAGAGGATAGCGCAGCATAAAGCATTGGTAGGATTTGTATGCGATGACACGAATTGTGTACGAAGAAATCGCAGTTAGTGTAAGATTAGGGCAAGTTAAGAAATGATAGGAAGTGTGAGACTTAAGAAATAGAGAAGGTATACAATAGATGTATTTAACAAATATTGATTCAATAAGCTGAATATATGGGAGAGAAGAAAACGAGCTGTCGAGACGGGCAGAGGAGCGAGTCCTCCGCGGTGGGGCGCACTATAGGGGAGGGAGGAGAGAGGAGAGCTCAGCGGAATCTCTCCTTCTGGATGTAGTGGCACTTGATGATGCCTTTTTCCACCTTACAATTCAAAAATCTTGCCCCTCTCCTATACTGACGTTTGGGCACAAGTAGATTTAAGAACGGAAGTTTAATAAGATATGGGTAAAGGCGGAGAAAGGCATAGGTAATTTGGGCATTGCATTAATGCACGGAGAACATCGCAGTAATTTAAGATCCATGTGTAGGTATTCAGAAGGAAATTGGGAAGCTTTGTTCCGCAATACAGGATATGTATGGAGAAGAAGAAAATATTGCAGCTTAACATAGAAGCAGAGCCTCACTCCCTCTCTCCATAGATTCAAATAATGGTACTGCTATGGAGACAAGACACCTTTTATCAGATCACATAGCGTGTTAATCCCGGAAAGTTTATCTATTCATAACAGATTACAACATGACAGATAGAAGATAGTCTATTATCTATTCTGAGTTAATTGGAAATATGTTTATGAAAATTTTGACACATGTAACCCTTATTTCTTAAACCTATTATTATACATAATATACGCAATAGAAAAGGACAGAAACAAGAAAGACAATACGATAGCTAGAGAGGAGAAAGGAAATCATTTACAATTTTAGAATATACAGGATAATTATGTAACCCAATTAAGGAATATTAAATATTATTTATCCCCGTCATTTACAATTGCTAAACAACCAATACATAATATTATTATATTTAACTTCTATTAATATTCATCAATTGAAGGTTTTGGTTCGATCGTTAATGTAATTTCATTTTCTTTTAAATTATTCATTAAACCAAAAATTTCTTACAATAAAACGTTTACAAATTTTTCTCTTTAAGGTAGATCTTTATTTTCTGTAGCAGACGTATTTAAGACGAAATTTTATGTTTGTTTTTAAAAATTCAATTTGTTATTTAATTGCGAAAGTAACAAAATTAACTCCGGTTACTAATTTCGATTCTACTTTTCAAATACTTTTCTTCATTTAAAAATATATTTAATATGTTAAAATAACTGTATCATTTATTTTTTTTTTTTTTTTTTTTTTTTTTTATTTTTATTTTTATTTTTTTTTTAAGGCCTCCAAATTTTAAGGGCTGGTATCATGTAAGGAATTTACATATAGATACGCTGTTAGGATTTTTTATATCTACCATCATGTCGTGTGGGATGTGTCATCTTGTTGTTGATAGAAGTTTATTAATCAAAATGGCAATGAGCTCACGGGTACTTTCTTAACACACGTATATCTGGCGATTATCGCTATTTGCAAGGTAATATTGTGACAGCCTAATAACTATTATTGAACTATTTTTTCATAGAGTTAAACTTACAATAAATTTATTAATTAAATTTTACTTAGAAAATATATTTTTGGATTACTAATTACATTTTATCATTTAAAAGAAAGCAAATTTTGTAAAGTTAAAGCGACATTTGCAGAATAAATTAAGAAACTTATAAATCATAAATCATTGCACAAAGCAAAGAATTATTTACAAGGATTAACTTTACAATTAGTTTTATTTCTCTATATATTATAATTGGTAGTACACTTCGATATTACAATCGTGTAAAATTTGCATTTCTTAACAAAATTTTTTAAAGACTTTTGAGAGTTCTATCAGTAATGTACATACTAATTATAAGTTCTCAAGTCCTCCGGATTGTGGGCTCTCGGTCTTAAGTGGACCCTATATTAGATTTCTTCCGATCCTTAAAATCCTAATTTATTAATTATGATATTAATAAACTGGCGTTAGCAAAAATGATTCAATACAAATCATAATGGCCACCAATAACTTCTCCTTTATTCAAAACTCCTCCGGCTCCTCTGCACCCTGGCATATGTTCTGTGTTAATTATTTTAGGGTCCTGAAAAATGAAAGAAACAAGAATTCGACAACAATATCTCTCTGTGAGTTATCAGTTCATTCTACCCACGGTCCTAAAAAAGAAATAAAAGATCTATCTGACGTTGGTGCAGACGCCATGTGAATGGACGGCGCGCAATAAATATTTATTACGTTTTTGACAATACGATAGTTTTCGTTAGTAATAGTAGGTTTAGGAAGCGCTTTGGCCTCGCTCTATGTTTAGGGAGTTTTATGTAATAATTAAAATTACTTGGTGCAATGAATAAACAATCAGTAGAAAACCCTAATATGTTATCACAGAATTAATTGCCTTTTTTAAATCATTTTAAATTTACTCTAAAAAAAAATTAATTAAATTAGGAAAAACATATATGTTATTTCTGTAAATTTAATTCATTCACTTTTTTTCAATTTGCCATTTTGTTGCATGTTAAAATATAGTTCTATATATTTAAAAATAGTTTATGGATTAAGAAACATCATTTACATAATTTATCATTTAATGATATTGCTTACGTATTCGTTTTAATTACTAATTACTTAAATAATGTCTTTTTAGGCTCATTAAACTGATATTGTATTTTATTTATATCTATATATTAATTATTTATTTATTATTATATTATCATATTATATGTAGAATCAATGAAAGCTTCGACTCCTGCAGATTCGACTCCCAGAGTCGATTTTACAAACAACCGACGACTCCCGACTCCCAGAGTCGATTTTAGAAACAACCGACACGCTTGACTCCCGACTCCCGACTCCCAATGGAAAATGGAACGTGATATTTTTCCAAAATTTATTGAACTTTATTTTTCATTTTATCTTTACCACCACTTACTAGTTGGTGGGTAGATAGATATTTTTTCGCGTGTCTACACACCAAAAAAATTAAATATAATATTAGAAATTCACGGCATTAGTTACGGAAATATTAAAGCTGACACAACCACAACGTGAGCGCCAGCACAGTTGTTGTACATAATAGTATATCTAATTATCTATCCGATTCTTTTAGCTTATTGCAACTATCTTATAATTTGTGTGACTCTATATTTTAAAATCAGTTATGTATTCTACTTGACTTTAAATTTTGTACGATTATTAATATCATCGCTCGCTGTTGATAATTTACATATTTGGTTGTGCCCAAGTACATTTATTTTATAACCAGTTTTAAAACCTTTATTTTTATAACCAGTTAAAAAATAAACAACTTAATTGGCTACAAACAAATGTCAAAAAAAAAAAAAAATGTACGTCTTTTATAATAAAAAATTCAATTAAGTTTCCAAATTTTTGTGTGCAAAAGTTTATAACAAAATTGTTTGGGGTCGAAAGACGTCGTTTTTTTATTACTCGACTCCCGACTCCGAACTCCCAAACTTTTTGGAAAATCGACCTCCCGACTCCGACTCCGACTCCTTACCCCTTGAAAAAGCTCGACTCCCGACTCGACTCAAACATCCCCTGATATATATATTAAATATATATATAGTATATTATATAATATATATATATAATTATAATAAATATATATATATATATATATTTATATATAATAATATATATATATATATATTATATATATATATATATATATAGTATATATATATATAATATATATATAATTATATATATATTATATATATTAATAATATATATTATTATATATTATATATATATACAATATATACTATATATATATTATATAATATATATATAACTAATATTAATATATACTATATCATTATATATATATATATAATATTGGTCTTAAAATTTACTTTATCTTTTTATTTTATCTGAACCGTAAAATTATACCAAATATTTCTGCTATTCACAGGGCTGAGCGAGTTTCTTATCAAAAAAAAGAATAAAATTTTGAAAAAAAGTGAAAAAAATGACTGATATGCTTGAAAAAAGTGAAAAAAAAGTGACTGAAATGCTTACATCTAATTACATTTTTGAGAAAAAACGTGATAAGAATTTACCAATTTCCATTACTAAAATTCAATGTGACAACTTATTTACTATATATAACATGCTATTACTTAATATTTTGAGATGCTTAGAACTATGAAGTAGGTTTTAGGGTTTTAATATAAAATAACTGAAGATGAAACAAGCTATATAATAATAAAATGTTAGTTTTAGAAAGTCATAATTTAAAGAAAAATGGAATAATTATTTAATAAACATATAATGAAATAAATACATTTACTGTATTTGGTTACAGAAGAAACAAGCTAATAATAATAAAAAGGGTTATTAAACTTTTTTGAAAAAGTCTGAAATGAGACTTGTTTTACTTTTTGAAAAAGTCTAAAATTTTCCACACTACGTCTTTTTTCAGATGCCTCTTTCTGAACATTAGTGACACCTTCCAGCATCGCTTCGGCCAAGCTTGCTTCACTAAAATCTTTTTTTAAAGCTCTCTTCAATCTTTCATTAGCTTCCAATAACAGTTTGCCTGCACTTCCACTTGGCTCTGCCTCTTCTTTTCATAGCTTCTTCAGCATTTGTTCATCATCAGAACTTTTTTTCCTTTTTTGGTCAAGTAGTTTTTTGTTTTCCTCTTCAGCTTTTGTCTTGTTCAGCCTATGCAGCTTCATCTTCGAGTCTCTTTTTTTTCTCTTCTATATCCAAGTAAGCAATGTATTGTTTATATGCTAAACGTCCCATGGAAAGGAGTTCTGGAGTTAGAGAAATATAGGTAAGGTTGTTATCATACATTTAAGAGCACTTTTAACAGGGATTAAAGCATTTAAAGTTCTCTTTGCATAGATGACCTGGTACTTGTAGGAGTTCTGCCTGATGTGGAAAATGCCTTTCTTTTCCACAATCTTGATTTACCACACTTTAACAGCGACAGTAAGCTTTACTACCTTTGTTCAACTGCTGATGGGGATTAAGTGATAAAAAACTGCCCCAAACAGATCTAGAGAAGTTCTTTTTTATGTTACTTCTATGGATGGTTATCAACTTGCTTTCCCACAGAATACTATGTTTGGAGTAGTCTCATTAATTATATAACGAGGAGATAAATATCTTTTGTAATGGTTGATTATTTTCTTCAACTATGATCTTTATTATAGAGTCTATCATTTGACTATTATCATCTTTAGATCTCACTCATATATATCCCTAACTTATTATTGTAATGGCACATCTGGGAATATAATTTCCTGTAACTATTAATGGTGATTATTATTATAATAATTATTATTATTTATTATTATTATTATTATTAATGATCATTGTATTAAAATATATACTAATCATCAGTGATGAGGCTTATTATTCAGTGATCCACATGTATTATATTATTATGTGATGTATATCATATAATTCAATTGTTTCTAACAAGCTGATCATTATGAGCTACACATATACATGAGAGGTGAGTTTGAGAACTCATAGAAGGCTATACCCATAGGTGAGCACATAGATATGCTAATTTGAGTCCTTAACATCTAAATTTTGGTTGTTCTCTTACATATATATTTTCCTTTTCCCACGTGAGTATCGTAAGTCTTCCATTCCTCCTCCCGATGTAATTTATTCTTGGTTATATTTTTTTTTTGCAGTGCTCGCGCTTGGAAGAATGGCGTTCATTTCTCGGTGGATGGTAATGGTAAAAAAAGCTCTCTCTTATACCATTCCCAATTTTTTTTCACCTCAATGAGATCCTTTTGAGAAGGTTCCAAGTGGAGTGCAGATGCGTCTTTTCCTCCAGCAGGGTTTCATAACCCCAATGATGAAGCTCCATCACACTTAAGTTCAGCAAATTAATGCGTGCGTCCATTTAATGCTCTTTTGGTATATTTTATAGCAAGACAAACTCGAAGGTGGGTGAGAGTGCCGGGTTAAAGCATTGAGGTGCCCCGGCCTAGATAGTAAGTCCAATATTATCGTTTTTTAGCCCCACTTCCTGCTTTTTCCTACTTAAGTGTATGTGTTCCTTGGTTTCGATGACAACCTTCTACTCAAAATATAGCATATCCGGCACACTAGGCTTTTTTCGATGTTTCTCCGCGATCGGGCATAACTTCGCTTTCATGCTTAGGACATAAAGGATACATAGAGTTAAGAATGTTCAACCCTCACCCTATCTGTGTGGTGACACGACGATATTGTAGCGCACCACATAAAATCTCATAGAGAAGTCAAACAATTCTTTCTTTTCTCTACGTGTTCCACAATTATAATATCTGTTAAAATTGAGTTAACTAGAATAAAAACTCCAGTTACCACTGAGGAGAGAATCTGTGTAAAATTCAATAAATAAACCAAATTCTAATCTTCTTTTTTTCTTATTTAAAAGTGGTACTTCTATATTTAAAAATCTGCTATCATATATAACATTCACCTTTTTCTTTTTGTTTAATACTTCAGAAATGTTAACCTGTTTTCTCCCCCAGAGAATAAGTAATAAATATAAAGAATTAACTTCCTCACTAATACCACTTCCCTCCTACCTCACTATTTATCTATTCAAATAAAAGAGACAGGCAATTCAAAGGCGGTGATTATTATTTGGATCCGTTACAAAACATTTCAGCCTATATGTTAAAAATTAAAATCCACCGTTTATTCTTTATTAGTTTATTCCCACAAGAGCTCAAAAAGTGGCTCTAACAAATGAATAACAGAATGGTGAACCGACTTAAATCTATATGAAGCTAGCCCATGACTTATAGTTAAATTTCACAATGGGTGCCTTATATGCCAAAAATTTTGCTTTAATTGGCATTTACCATTTAATTCAAAAGGTGTTCGTTTGATAATTTTATCATATTCTGAATGTGTACCGATACCAATTTTATGATCTGATATTAAAAATCAGACAAGATTAGAAAAAGTATAATTAATGAGGGAGGTATATGATTAGTGAAAGTGATAATATGGATGCGACAACAGTTAAGTATTATATTATAATAACTATCTAAATTGAAATATAATTATATATGGTATGTAAATATAATATTATAATTCGAATTTATTTGTAATAATAGTACATTATTTTTAAATTGTGATAATTATAAAAATACACAGTTAAATAAAGCCCCATATATAATATATATTTCACTCAGCCAAATATCTGACCGGTATATCTGACAATAATTGAATTAAAAAGGCACTTACACCGCATTTTAAGTTTGAGCTATGCCTGCTACTGAATTTTGTACAATTAATCGCTTAATATGTACATTGTGGGCAATAGATGAATAGTTAACTATAAATACAATAGTTGAAATTCACAAATAGTATTACAAATATTGATTCAATAAGCTTGAATATATGGAATATGGGAAGAACGCTTCGACGCGTCCTCCCTCCGCACTATAGCTCAGCGGACTCTCTCCCCCTGGTGTAGGGCATTGATGACGCCTTCTCCACCTTACAATTTCAAATCTGGCCCTCTCCTATTGGTTGGCCCAATATTTAACAGTTTTAAGATATTTAGGCGGGCATTATTTGGCATTATAGGTATATATATTAGCCTACTCAGTAATTTTTATCCGATGTTGTATTTCAGAGATTGGTAGAGCTTTGGTCCCCATACATTGTATGTATGGGACAGTTCGATCTCATAAAATGGCTTTAAAACTCCCATCTCTTACGTAATAACGTCAACTTGTATGAAAAGAACTTTTATCAGATCATATATATAATTTATATATATATATATAATATATATATATATAATATATATATAAATACTTAATATAAATATATTAATATATATATTATAGATAATATATTAATATTATATATAAATAATATATATATATTATATATATATTATAATTATATATATATTATATAAATATATATATATAATATATTAATATATATATATATTTATATATATATATATATATATATAATATATTATATATATATATATATATATATATATAATATATAATATATAATATATTATTATAAGACTCATGTTTATAATTATAAGAATGGGTTATTTTTGAACTTTTTGGATTTTTTTTTTTATTTTATTTTGTTAGATGTTATTTATAAAAAAATTTAATAAGTAACTCTCGAAAAATATATTTAAACGCCTTTAAAATGGATAACATGATAAATACATTGGTCCTCTTAATGAACATTGTCTACTCGTGGACTCCGCCTCTTACATACTACCCCTACCTTTAGTGAAATTGTGTCCAAAAAAGATAATCAAATATGTTTACAATGATAAACCAATGTATAGTCTTATTTACAATAGTTGCTCATTACCGATTTTTTCTTTGGTTTCTTATAATATGAATATGTCATCTCTAGGCACTAGATAATGGGTATAGTTAAAAAGAATGAAATAGGGTTTCTCCCATTGCGAAAACCTAGTCACCACCACTCGTATATGCCTAAGTGTCTCCGAAATTAGTATTTAAACGTATAACGTGGTTGAGACGTTTTTCTTTCATAATTAACATAATCTTACCATATACGTGAATTGATTAAGAGTTATCCATGATGTGAGGGTTAGACATAGAAAATAAAAATGAGTCGGCAATAATTTAACAAAAAAATAGAAGATAAAAAAAAAATCATGTTTATTAAGTTTTGCTAACGAATTTACACAACAAAAAGACTTACGAAGATCGATTTCTAATCTTTTACTCCCATTAAGACCAAAGCGCGCATTATATCCTATAAATCTACTCCCAGCGGTCACGCCTATAAGACGCTGCTCCTTACCATCGCATGGCGGGATATGATATTTTCTTTGATGTAATCTCAGTGTCTGTACATTACAGGGATAAACTTTATAGATTTTAAATTCAAATCACAGTTCTTAAACTATGATACTTTATTTAATTTAATTTTCTAACCTCTAAATATATACCTCTAATAAAATGTTTATGCTTATAGTATATAATTATTTTAGTTTAAAAGTGTTATATCTTAGCTATATGTGACAAAAAATTTTTCTTTATAAAATACCCCTAATACTTAATATTATATATTATGCTACCTTATATATATAATTACATATCGAAATTAAATACTATAGGTACTAGGCTTTATATATAATATTAGGGCATAAAATTAATTACATTTTTACTTAAAAAAGACTTAAGGCATTCTTAAAATTACTATCTAAATAATATAAAAAAAACATAACTGAAAATTGAATCGCTATTGATAAACTGATAAAATATCAGCCTGGAAATCTAATATTTGTAATATGTATTGAATATTTGTAGTAAAATTTATCTACCAATCTCCAAGTATATAATTAGGAATACCCAACCAATTATTATTATTACATTTACCCTAGCCCTCTTAAAATCTTCTTTAATCCTCATACTATTCCTAATTCCCTGGCTTTATTGCTGTATACATCTATCAATAAGGTAAAAAAGAACAAAAACAATTTCGAAAGAGAGAAAAATATAAAATTAAATTTATATATTCTATAATTACATATATATATATATATAATATATATAATATATATATATATTAATATATATATTAATAAACTCCATATATATATATATATATAAATAAATATATATTTAATTAAAAATATATTATAATATATAAAATAATATATATATAGGTACTATATATATATATAATTAATATATATATAATATTAATATACTATATATAATATATATATTATATATTAATATTATTATATATATATATATAAATATATAATATATATATATCTTTACAGTCCTTTGTACACAGGGTTGTATATAACTTTGACCACTATGCACTCTGTTTTCACACACCATTCACACTTACATAATACACACTCTCCTTTAACAACTTTATAAAATGGCGAAAAGTAGCAAAGAGATACCCGAGAAGCGAAGAGGGTGACGGATCAATAAAACGTTGCACCCTACTTCCACCCCTCTTCCAACCTTCACTCTGAGAGTTGATTGCCCCCCCTCCCCCCCCACGATGGTGGAGATGGTTCCTCTATTTAATTGTGAACCTGTCCTGGTACACAAGTCTTCCTTTTTCATTAATTTTAGCAGCATTCATCGTGGCCTTTATTCAAATTTTATTTGATTGAAAATCGTGTTTCGTTCTCCAAGTCTCAACTCTTACTCTTGACCTAACTCTCTGTTCCCGCTTATTGTCTCTATCCTCAATTTTCAGTTGTTGTTGTTGTTTTCGTTTTTGTTCTTTTTGCTTTTGTTGTTGTTGTTGTAGTTCTTGTTTTATTGCTTATTGTTGTTGTTGTTGTTAATGATTTTGCTTTTGTTGTTATTGTTGTTTTTACTGTTGTTGGTTTTGTTTTTGTTGATGTTGTTTTTATTGATGTTGTTGTTTTTATTGTTGTGTTGTTGTGTTTTTTGTTGTTGTTGTTGTTGTTGTTGTTTTTGTTGTTTTTATTTTTGTTGTTGTTGCTGCTGTTGTTGTTGTTGTTTTTGTTGTTGTTGTTGTTGTTGTGTGATGATTATGTTTATTCTCGTGTTTCTGATTTATATCTTTTTAATTTTCTATCATTTGGATTAGGCTCTCTTACCACTCGACTACTACTAAATTCATTGTTCTTATTATTTTATTCCAACCTCTATAGAATATCCTAAATTATTCAACTAATTTAACTTCAAAATTGAGCATATTCTCTCCTCATCTTTTTTCTAAAATCTTTATTCTTGATAATTTTTTTGATGTTTACCAACCTCAATCAAATCTATTTGATGCGTGGCTTATTTAATCACCATAAAGTCTTGTTGTGTGAAGATCTGTTTAAATTATTCTCTATCCACATTAGCCAAGAGCAGATGTTACAGCTCCCAACCTGTTATATCACTGATCATCTTAGAGATGAACCCAATATACTTAGATCTCTATCTTAACTTCCAATTTACTGTTCTTCCTTTTAAATACTGTTAAACATGCTTCCATCACCAATTGGTTATCCATCCGTATCATCACCTTGCATAATCTCATTAATTCTGGATTTTTATCTCTAATAAGAGTTTAA
>JABUQX010020930.1:0-39856 GCA_015478945.1 Trachelipus rathkii
TCACGTTACTCCTTACGTTGATTGGGAACCATCAAAGTTGAACAATCCAATCAATCTGAGTCATCAAAGCTGAACCAGCAATATAGGTACATCAAAGATGACACCATCAAATTTGAGCCATAAAATGAGCCATCAAAGTGATCAATCACAAAGTTGAGGCATCAAACGGGGCATAAAGTTGAGGCATCAAAGTGTCTAAAATGTGAGGCATCAAAGCTGAGCATTCAAAATTGTACCGTAGAATACAAAAGGCTTGGCCGAAAAATTTGGGTTCCAAAATTGCAACCCTGGAATGACCAAAGGGTTGGTCGAAAAAAATTAGTTTTGCCGAAAATTAGGGTGGTTCAAAATTGACCCATGGAAGTGTAAATGTAAGTGTCTGTGTGTTAATGTACGTGTGTTATAAGTGTAAATGTAAGTGCAGTATCTATGGTGAGTGTAAGTGTCATAGTATGTATGTTATAAGTTAAGTGTGGTGTTGTGGTAGGTGTTCATAGGATAGACCCATTACATGCGTTCAAAGTTAGGACGAAATATGTGACGGGTTGGGCACGAGTGGCCAGAGAAAACATGCGTGGGTGGGCCAAAAATTGACCCATGGTATATAGCAAGGTCGGCCGAAATATCATCGTCAAACAAGGTTAAGGACATCAAAAGGCTAAGCCCTAAAGAACGAAATATGTAACGGTGGGCACGAGTGGGGCAAAAAAATTAGCGTGCCAAAAATTGACCCATGGTATTGCAAAGTTAGGAGAAAAAGGCTAAGGACAAAAAAAAGGTAAACATCAAAAAAGGCTAAGCCCCTAAAGGGTGGCCAAAATTAGGGTGGGCAAATTGTCCCCAGGAAGACCAAAGGGTTGTCGAAAAAAATTAGGGGAATGGGTACGTACAACGTTGCTGGACGCAACCCCGTTCGCGCAAACCCTTCTTCGAAGAGTTGCAAAAAATTAGGGTTCCCGAAAACAAATTAGGGGTGCCAAAAATTAGGGTTCCAAAAAATTGGTTGCCCAAAAAGGTAAGGTCAGTAAAAAATTCGAGCTCAAAAAAATTCGCGGTCAAAAAAAGTCAAAAAGTCAAGGGCAGTACGGTCCAAATATGACCTCTATAAATAGATAAATATTATTTAAGTTACATTATTATATTATTATATTGATTTATTTATTCCACTATTATTATTATTATTATATATATTATTATTTATATTATTATTATATATTATTATTATTATTATTATTATTATTATTATTTATTTATTATTATTACTTTATTATATTATTATATTTATCATATTATTTATTATTTATATTATATTATATTGTTTTTCCTTTATTTTTAAATTTTTTATTTATTTTATTGTATTTTATAATTCTACATTATTTCTTAATTCTTATTAAGAAACTATTATATATATATTATTATTATTATTATTATTATTATTATATATTATATTATATTATTATTATTATTATATTATATTATATTATTATTTTTAATAGTTATTTTTATTTTTAATTGTATAATTTTTATTTATTCAAAATATATTATTATTATTATTTTTATTTTTATTATTATTATTATTATTATTATTATTATTATTATTATTATTATTATTATTATTATTATTAATTTATTATTATTGGTATTACTATTTTTTATTTTATTTTTATTATTATATATGTATATATTGTATTAATATATATATATAATATAATATTATATATATATCATATATATTATATATATATATATATATATATACTAGTATATAATATATATAATAATTCCTAATATATATATATATATATATATAATATATATATCCAGTATTTATTATCGGATTATGGCTGATATTGTTTTTTCAGCTTGTAAACTGAAAAAAAACTGGTCGGGACAACGACCAGTTTTTTTGTTTTGTTTTTTTCTCCCTCGTTTTTTCTTATTTGATTGTCTTCCCAGAAGTGGATATAATTTGATTCATGTTCATGAAGATGGCTGGTGTGAGATCGCTTAGAAGAAGCTTTTAGATCCCATACTGAAGAGCCATATTGAAATTAATGTAATTTGATTCATGTCATGAAGATCGCTGGTATGAGATCGCTTAGAAGAAGCTTTTAGATCTCATACTGAAGAGCTATATTAAATAACCATCCCTAAGGGTTATTATATAGAAAATATATTAGGCTAAAGAAATTTTCTGAATCCTGACCTGAAAGACACTTATTTTATTTTCGAAGTGAATTCTGGTTGTGAATTCTATTTTGATATTTCCTAGAGTATACTGATATTTTGGAATTGTAAAATTACCTGTACTTCACTGGGTTACTTGGATATTTCTCGGATTATATACTGATAGTTTGGTGTATATAAAGAGTATTCATATGAAGTAAATATTGTTAGTTTTTTTACTACTGATTTATTTTGATTTGTTTTTCTTGTAAATTGTGTATATAATTTTCGACATATTGGAGAGTGTGATATTGTCATTTGTAAATATTATTTATGATCTGACATTTTTGAAAAATTAGAAGTTTGATGTAGTGATATTGGTAAATATTATTTATATTTGAACAATTTGGATAATTAAATTAATTATATTTCTAATATAAGTAATTGCGGTTGATTGTTTATGTTTATATTCTTTGGTTTCTTTAATGATATATGATTTTTACGAGGGACGACGGACGATTGGACGGAAAATAAAGAAAGGACTAATGGACTGCGTTTAATTTTTTGTTTTCCATTATATTTTTATTAAAATTACAACATTGTAGTTTGTTTGTTTTCACTCCTTAATTTTCCCGACCAAATTATCACACCCACTTCTTTATACTCTTTGAAGTTTTTGTTTTCAAAACAGCAACAAGGTCCTTTGGCAATCAGGGGATATGTTTATAAATTCTTTTAAGTAGAGTGGGGTCATCGCCTTATTCCAAAATTGCAACATCTTAAATAATCAGAGGCCCTGCGGCACTCCCTTTTCCTCATGGCCTCAGTAGCATGCCAACCTCGACTTCCGTCGCATTTCGCTTCTCATTCGATATACTTTTTTTCGGGGTGCATGTGTTTTTTTTTTCTCTGTCTTATTCGAAGCAGAGCCCTAATAACATTTTTTAACCTTTTATTAATTAATTGCATCTTAATTAATGACCTCTAATGGTGCTTTATATTATTATCGTGCTTGTAATTCGTGTCTGAGAACAGAGTGTATAGAACTCAGGTAAGTCCTTTATTTTTGTTTTATATACACGAATTTAAATAATTGTATTGTGAAGAAACATGCGCCTCTCCTACTGTCAATATTAAAGTAGTTTTTAGATGATACTGGAATCTCTCTAGTTTCATTAATTTGGAGATACATCAGACACAGCCTATCCTGTCTTTTTTTCTCCTGAGCTTACTGTACTCCTTTATTTCTTCCAAAGGAATCTCAGAAATTTTTCTTCATATTTTTGAGAGGGTTCGTCCATCTTTTAATATGATTTGGTTTATATATATATATATATATATATATATATATATATATATATATATATATATATATATATATATATATATATATATATATATATATATATATATATATATATATATATATATATATATATATTATATATATATAATCATATATATATATATATATATATATATATATATATATATATATATATGTATTATATATATATATATATATATATATATATATATGCTCGTGTATAGTGCACGCCTGTATGTGTATCAAGGATTCTTATCAGAAGGTGGGGGGGGGGCGAAGGTGGCCTTCTTCTTCACATTATAAATTATAATAATTATGACATCGCAACATTTTTGAGATGTGTGTGAGATGGTGCTTCCGAGTATTTTAATTTTGCCAATTCAGTTTTTTAATGTTTTTGAGTTTTTCTTTCAATCAAGCCTTATTTTAAATAAATGTCTTTGGTTTTGTAGTGTTGCTCTTTGCTTTTTTTTTTTTATTTTTATTTATTAGTAAAGTGTTTTTAGTATTTTAGTATATATTTGATAGTTTAATGTATGCAAGTGTCGAAATTGCTAGTGTGTCTCTCGCCGTTTTAGGATTTTAAGCTAAGTTTTAGATTATCGTATTTATTTATTTATTTATTTATTTATTTTCCTTTAAATATCTGTTTCATAGTTTAACATTTGTTATTGGATATGGTTTTACTTGTTTATTAAATAATATTTTATATAATAAAGCATTTTAAGGTTTTAATGTGTATTAGTTTTAAGGTTTTAATATGTATTAGTTTATTATACTGTATGACTTTCGACTGTATTGTGTACAAGAGTTTGAGTGTGTTTGTTTGTTTGTGTGACCGGCTGATTAAATGACTGGTGGAAGTGGATGTAGGGGTGGGCGCAGGCGGTGGTTTTCAGTTGACTTCGCCAACGTGCGTGGCCTTCGTGCTAACCATGAATCTGTGGAATATCACCTCTCAAACTCTCAACTTAACATTTTATTACTGTCTGAGACCCAGCTGGCAGGATTCTTTTCAAATAAACTTAATATCTCTAACCATAACTTTTCTATAATTTCCGACTAAATGGTGGAGTCTGTGCCTATTAACATAAACACTCCTGTACACGTCCCGAGAATCTTGAATCTCCTAACTTCGATTTTTTATGGTCTGGGGCTAAAAATCTTTCTTGATACTATTATCATTATCTTGTGCTACTGCTCCCTTAATGAAAAAGATTTCATTTCATTTTTATTTTTTTCAACTTCTCACGAGACTGTTACTTCTTCCCTCCAATATGCTGAGGTCCTCTATTAGGGGATTTCAACGTACACCACACTGAGTGGTTTGGCTCCTCTCACACTGATGTAGTGGGGAGGAGGCCAGAACATTTCAGTATTCTCAACATCTGGAACAGTTTAATTAAGGAACTCCACATATTCCAGATTCGTCCTAACCAATTTCTTGAATACCCTTAACTTATGCTTCACCACTACTCCTTCTTGATATAACAATACACCATTTCTCCTACTACTTGTAACCTAACTACAATATTATAGTTCGCTATTATAATACCTTTTCTTCAGCATCTGCTAATCTGGTCATAATCGTATTTTATGGCACATTGATATGGCTAGTTGGGGGAATTGCATCGCTTTTTTGGGCAACCTACTCTTGAATGATCTGCTTTGACACTGGGGATTGCTTCGGTCGCGCTGATAAGGTGGGGGCGTTCACTGATGGATGATGCAGGTTCTTCAATGCTCAACTAATATCTTTTCTCTCTCCAAAATCCCACTGGTTCGCATGGAGCTTGTCTCGGCGCATTCAGGAAGCAGAGACATTGGCGTATCGGGCATGGAAAAACCTCTCGTTCTCCTATCACTCTACTATTTTCATTCTGCTCGGATCGTTGCAGGGGATATTATTCCGCAGTATGGGAAGCGCACTTTTACTAAAAGAAAGTGGGACAACCTGCTTGGTTCTCCTTCCTACTGTTAAGAATGTTCTGGCCCTTGCCAAAACATCTCTAACAACTTTTGTAAATTTGCCCTCTCCTTATTCGCTCTGATGGCTCTGTTGCTACTCTCCTTCTGATAAGGCCAATCTCTTCGGCCTCTTTTTTTTCATCTAATTCTACTGGACGATTCTGGTCATCCTCCTCCTACTCCCTTCTCCTCTAGGTTTCCCATGTCTTTACCTGTACATTACAACAATGTGTGTGCATGGGTCCTGAGTTTCTATGAACGTCACAGAAGGCTAGTGGCCCGGAGGCATTCCTCCGTGTTTTGAGGGAGTTGCTTCCGAGCTGACGCCTGTTCCTCAGTTTCACTCTACTCTCTATGTTTAATACATAATACTTTTCTTCAATGTTGGAGCGCGCATATGTCCAAACCTATCCCGAAAAAAGGTAGCCGCTGTGCTCTCTAAGCTCCCTCCTTTGGGTTTCCTCCTCTTTTTGGGTTAACTCTTGTCTAGTTTTCTTCTGATCGCTCCATATCAGCTCTTTTGATGGAGCGTCCTCTTCCCTCCTTTCCTGTTAACTGTGGTGTTCCGCAAGGTTCTGTTCTATCCCCCAACTTTATTCCTACTTTTTCATCAACGATCTCCTCAGGCTGTACTTCCAACTCTGTTTCCGCTCTTATGCCGATGACTCAACTTCATCATTCTTCAACTCAATTCAAATCTGCTCCTCTGTTTGCTTTCTAGAGTGCCTCTCGTCTTCACTTTCCGATTCTATTCTTGCGACTGGATGGGATTTCCCGGTGCGGTTCGTCTCAACCTTGTAAATTCAATTCTTTAAAAACTCAACTCCTCCACATCTCACTCTAAAACACCTCCACCTTTCCTATTTTCCTTCGACGGCTGTAACGTCTCTCCTGTGAATAACATAACATTCTTGGTCTTAACATAAGCAACAAATTATCTTGGAAACCTCATATTTCTATGGTTGCTGAAAGGTGGCCTCAAAGAAGCTGGAGTTCTGTTCAGATTGCGGGAATTTTTTTCCTTTGCACACTACTCCAATTATATAAGGGCTTTATTCGCCTGTATGGAGTATGTTCCTCACTGGTGGGCTCCGGCTCCACCCCTCTATTGGATAGGGTTGAGTCTAAAGCTAAGAGACTATAAACATGTCCCTACTTTCAAACTCTCTTGACCCTCTATCTCTGCGACGTAACGTTGGCGCTCTATCCCTTTTCTATAGGTACTACGGCGGCAGATGCTCAGGGGAGTTGACCTCTCGCATTCCTCCACCCTTGCGCCGCCCTCGTTGCGCAAGGGGTGCCTTGCTCTCGCACGAATTCTTGCGTGAGTATTGCGAAAAACCCCCCCCAGAAACTTGTTACGTTGTGGTGCCTCTTTCTTTCCAGCTACTTCTGTTCTGTGGAACTCCTTGCCTCCTTCTGTTTTTCCAACTATATTTAATCTTCCTCTCTTTAAAGCCCACGTCTGCGCTCACATGAGAACTTTGCGTTAGACTGGGGATTGGGTGGGGGTTTTTTTTAATGTTTTATTTTCCGCCCCCTCCTTGAGAAGGGCCCAGCCCGTGAGTGGTGGTGATCTGTAAAAAAAAAAAAAATTTTTTTGTAAAGTGGTATATTATTTTTATTATTTGGGTCTGTCTGTGTGTTTGGTTCTGCAGGAAGGCCGTATCTGCACATTGACTAAACATTTGGTAACTCCTTCTTGTCTGCGTACATAAGAAAAAGGGGGATTAGGAATTAGAGAGAGGAGGAGAAATTGCATATTACCCCTCCAGTCGCTAGCTTAATTTTATTCCCCCATTCTATCGTAGGATTAAAGAATTTCTCGATAGTGTATGTGTCTATTTTTGTTTTGCGAACAATTTTCCCGTAGAGCTTCAATATGTTTATTCTTTATACACATAATTTTTAACAAAAAAACAAAGTTGTATGACTATGTAAATAAAATAAAGAGCAAACTTATTAATGTTTATCAAGTTTTCTGTTTGCTGCATTAACTTGTCATTTATTTTTACAAATTATTATGTTGACAATTTTACACAAAGTCATCAATTATACGTGAAATAGGAAAGAATTCTAAATGTTATATTATATATTTATATATATAATATATATATATATATAATATATTATATATATATATATATATATATATATATATATATATATATATATATGGCGCCGTTATGGGGGGCAACGTAGGGCCATGGCCCCCTAGATTTTCAACCTCGCATTAACTTTCCACAATGAAATTTTTTTAAGATTAGACAGTTAAACGATATATATATATATATATATATATATAATATATATATATATATATATAATATATATATATATATATATATATAATATATATATATATATATAATATATATATATATGAAAAGACTATTTTTTTATCTTGAGATATTTTGTGGTCACCCCCACACTTGTAATGTCGCTCACGTATACCCTCATCCATACATTTGTTGTTACCCCAATCCGAGAATCGTAAAACGTTTGAAAATAATTCTGAATTGTATGTAGCTTTTTAAAAAGAGGTGTTAACACTTTAGATTCATAATAACTTTTTATATGCTCTACATCATAATAGGAATTGTACGATGGTATACTAAGAACTATTGATGGGAAAAAAAGCTTGCAAATAGACGTGGGAAGTTAGGTAACTGCTAATGTGCTTGAGAAGCCGAACGAGGTAGTGGGGTTGGGTAAAAATATATATTATTATTATTATCTGACAAAGTAATACTGAAATATGGATGAGTTTATAATTAAAAAGCCGAACGATTGATAACAGTAATTCACTTGCGATTGAACAAACTACGAACTCATTTAGTGGTAGTTTTAGTTAGTAATGTTGATGATAATTCAAGTGGTATTGAGGCCAATCCTGTTAATGATATTAAATTTAGTAGTGTTGTACTTGGGATATAATGTACCAAGAGGAAAATGTCTTGGATATTGGAAATTACATAATTGAAACCAATATTAAATACGGATTAAAGTTTGATTTGTTAACGAAATCGTACAAACCACCAATTACGTACAATTTTAAAGATGTTGAAGAGGGAAAGAGGCATTTTCTTTATGAATGGCTAGATCTGCACAATTCTTGATAAGCGTATTCTAAAATATTGAACGGGCCGTTTTGTAGATTGTGTCTTTTTTAGACCTATCAAAAGAGGTATATTTGGCCCATATATCGTAAAACCATTTAAAAATATAAAGACATGCATTCAGGTGCTAAAGCCCATGTAAATTCAGAATGGCATAAAGATGCCTCAGTAGCAGCAAAGAATTTCCAACGAATAATATTAAATAGACGTGTTAGTGTAACTGAACAACTGCATGTTGCTGAGCACTTATTTATTTAAAAAAAGGCAAATATTGGTACCTATAATTTCTATCTTAATATTTTTTGGCACCCATGATATCGCTATTCGAGGTAGCTCTGCAGATATATGCAATTTTTTCGATTTGCTTAAATTCAGAGTAGAAGCTGGAGATGTTGTTCTTGTGGAACATTTGAAATCAAGTGGAGCAAAGACCAAATTTAGAATTTAGAATGAACTTATATTTATTTGTGGAAATTGATATGTAATCAAATTGTGAATGAAGTAAACAATTGTGAATATTTCTCTCTTTTAGCAGAAGAGACAGCAGACACCCGGGACAGAACAGCTATCGATTGGTGTTCTCTTCGTTGATAAGGATCTCAATGTGCGTGAAGAATTTTTAGGCTTTACTCCTTTTGAAAAACTAAAATCTGAAGATATAGCAAGAGCTATATTGACTACTACACGAGATATATACAATTTAAATATGAGTAAGCTTGTTGGACTTGGGTTTGATGGGTGCTCCACCATGGCTGGCAAAGAAAATGGAGTTCAAAAGTTAATAAGAGATCGGTACCCTAAAGCCAAATTTTTTCATTGTTGTTCCCATCGTTTAAATTTAGTAATTAATGACCTAAATGCTGTTCCATAATTTCGAAACACTGTTGGATTTGTAAAACAATTTATAAAATCTTTCCTTGAAAGTACGTCACGTAGAAATTTGGTAGCAAATATACCGTTGTTATGCGAAACCCGATGGTCTGCTAAGTGTAAATCAATTAATATAGTTTTTTAACATATTGGCCAAATAAAATTATTAGAAAATCTCTCATCTGATTCAGATGAAATGCAAGCCACGCGAACTGCAGCATGTCAGCTTTCATCAGCAGCAGGAAGTCCTACATTTCACATCTGTTTAATAATCATGACGAAATATAGTTCATATTTGGAGCCTATAGCAAATATTCTTCAAACTAAAGTAATAAATTTGGGTAAGGTTCACTGCCACATAGAAAAGCTTTCAAATATTATTTTAAAACCCGCTATAAGTAAAAATAATGCAGTCTTTTTTAAAAGGAATTTTTAAAAAATCTAAAAAAAATTTGTGAAGATTTTTCATTACCACATACAGTATCAAAAAGAATCCCAGCCTCAGGGACATTAAAAAGTTCTCCTGAGGATTGTTTTAGAGTTACACTATTTATACCTTACCTTGAATCTCTCATCTCATCTGAGTATCAAATTTTCGGAACACAATGTAACATCTACCTTCCTTTGCATTTTGCACCCAGTTAGAATAAGAAAATTAACCAAATCAGAACAGTTAAAAAAATTTGAACTCATTATAACTTAATATAACATTGACAACCTAATTGGTGAAGCAGAATATTGGTTTAATTTCTAGAAGGATTCAGATAGGGTACAAAAAGATGAGAAAATGAGTTATAGTACATTACTACAAAATCATTGTACAATTTTCTCAGCAGTTGCAAAAGCTATCAGAGTACTTCTCACACTTCCACCAAATACTTGTACAGTTGAAAGGTCGTTTAGCATCTTACGACGTGCTAAAACGTGGCTAAGGTCAACTATTTCCAATGAAAGATTAAATGGGCCATGTTTAATAAGCATTCACGTGGGAAAAGTTTCATGTCAAAAACATCAATTAAAGAAGATATAACTAATTTTGGGAAAAAAAAAGAAATACTAAATTCTTATTTTCAAGCTTAAAAGGAAACACTACTTAATATAATAAAACTTATTACTAGTTGTTATACTCATTTTGAAATTAAGCTTTTCGTAAATTATGAAGTATTTATAAATATTGGTCTTATGTGTGGGTTATCATTTTTTATTGTTCAAAACTTTGAATACACTACACTATAAGGTTATATATATATATATATATATATATAATATATATATATATATATATATATATATATTATATATATATATATATATATTATATATATATATATATATATATATATATATATATTTAGAGATGCACCTGAGAGAGTAATTTTGGCCGGAGGCCGGAGAATGAAAATTTTAATTCAGGCCGGAGGCCGGAGTCTCCGGCCGGAGGCCGGGGTCTCCGGCCGAGAGGCCGGAGAATGAAATTTCTATTTATACTTACTTATATATACTATATATATATATAGTATATATATATATTATATATATATATATAATATATATATATATATATATATATTATATATTTATATATTATATATATATATTAAGCTGGTTGAATTTGGTTGGATAACCAAACATGGTCAAATTGGTGCTCCTTGGCTTTCCTGTAGTGGGACAAAAAATCAATTTTTGATTCTTTTGATTTTTTGGGCCCAACTTTAGTTTTTTTTAAAGGGTCAAGAGATTATTTTTTACACCCTTTGAAGGTTTTCTTGTTATTTGCTTTGTTCTTCAAATTTTGATGTAATAATTCAGAACTAAATCTGCCTCATTGCAGATCAAACTATTTCAGACGGTCTGAAATAAGCCCTGGGGTGCAGTGTTTATTACTAGATCTCATTAGCAAGACGTATCATGCATGTGCAAACAAGGCATAAAGACAGGCATGCAAAATTTTTTCCACAACCACTTGTCGAAAATCAGCTACCACTGGCTGAGGATGTTTTTCAGAGCCTACAAGTTCATCAAGTAGTCAAACAAGATGCAGTGTTTACTCATCTAGCAAAGTTAGTGGCAACAGAAGTTAAAGGCATATACAATAAAGCAGGCATTCCAACAAATAGAATTTGAAAGTGTTAAGTGAAAGTGAAGAGACTAATAGTGAATGTCAATGATTTGATGAAATATTCAAGAAATAAACAAAATAGAATAAAATTAAAAGATAAATAAAAATCATTTTCTCGTCCTCCTTCGACATTAGCGGCGTGCAAGTGTGTTCATATGGTATCGTTGACGTAATCAATTGTCAATGTCCAATGAAAGAAAATCTGTATTGGAAATGGCAATTTTGGCTTGATCAAAACACTTCAAGACGCATGATAATAGGAAAGGTGGACAAGGAAAGAACAGAGAAAAACATGAAACTTCAGGAAAGTAAGATGAGACACAAAGATACGCAAAAATGTGTAAGTTCAGTTGAATTATCAGGCAGTGAGAGTGATGTGCTAGAAGAATCATTTTCCTTAGAATCAGAAGAATGGAAGAATGTCACCCTCAAAATAGAAACCAGTATCCTGAGTTGTGTTAAGCATTAGAGAGGACAAATGTAAAGTGAGCAATAGAGATGCATGTCTCATAGTTAATGCTGCCCTCAAGGACCTCGGACTTCTGTCACCAAAAAACGTTGTTGATCCAAGTAAGTTACAACGCCAAAGAAAATACTGGAGAGACAAACAGTCAGAGGAGCATTTGCTGCAACACAGAGGTATGGTCTGCATTGGTTTCGATGGAAAAATAGATGAAACACTTGTCGATACTGGAGGTGTGCGTAGAAAAGTTAGAGAAGAACATTACGTGCTAGTGTCATTTCCAGATGCATGTTACATCGATCACGTTAGTCCTAACTCAGGAAGATCTCGAGATGTATTTAATGAAATTCTGGGTATTATTGAACGAACAAGATCTACAGAGACTTTAAGAGCAGTGATTTGCGATGGAACTCCTGTGAATACGGGTAACAAGAATGGAATAATCACATGTTGGAGTTACATCTTAAAAGACCACTTCAATGGCTCATATGCATGTTGCATTTTAATGAACTGCCACTCAGGAAATTATTTAGTGTTGTTGATGGGAAGACAACTGGCCCATCGTCACATGAAGGACCTATAACAAAACTGCTCTCATTTGATCCTCAGACCAAACCCATCATTAATTTTCAACAAATTCCAGGCTCTGTAGTTGATGTTCCTGAAACAGTTACGAAAGATCTAAGTTCTGACCAGCTGTATTTACTAAAAAATCTGTTTATTAATTCAGCAAGGGGTACAAAATGCAGATCATAATAATATGCGGTATTTGAAAAATGCACAGCCGGGTGCCTTAAGCCATGCAAGGTGGCTAATAAAGCTAACAGACTGCTTCGATTGTACGTTTCGACAGAATCCGCATCTGATGATCTGAAGGCGTTTGGTACGATTCGTACTGAACTTCTATGTCCCCATATGGTTCTATATCCGCTCCCATCCCTTCTGTCAAGAGGGTGGTAAAAGAATTTTTCACTTTATGGTTCACAGTAATCAAAACTTTCACCTGAGGCTCAGACATCATTTCTTCCAGTGCTCCTAAACAACCTCCTATTTTTGTCAATCCGAAAAATTGTTGCTAGCTGGTGTTGCAGATGAAACGGAAAACAATAAGAAGATTTTTCATGTCAACAAATTCTTCAAGCAAAAAAGAAATTTTCCTCCACCAATGTGCAAGTTCGCTGCTTTGATAAAAGGCAGCTAAACGTCAATCTCAACGCCATTTCCTACATGGAACTGATAGACTGGGGGAGTACTCCTATCACCCCCCACCTCTTCTTGATGAAATTAGTGATGATATTTTGGTTAGTAATCAACAAATTCTCTTACAAAGTATCCGTGTCAATTCGGTCGATGTTAAGAAATGTCAAAGATGTTTCGCTGTTTTTCTAGTAGGGCTTCGTTGGTCATACTTCTCGAATGGTGCAATACTACAAACCAAAAATTCTCGAATCGAAATACCTTCAGTACAGACAAAAATCTGATTTTCTAATGAAGATTTGTTATGCAGGTTGGTTAGCATGTTAAAATGTGGATACTTAAGCTATACTGTATATCTGCTATATATATATTTTGTTTTTAAATAAAAAGATTCAAGGTATGGTTGGGGTTATGAAAAACAAATCTTGAAGAACTTACTTTTAACACATTTCAAGTTTGTATCTGAAGTGAGCACCAAAATAAAGTTGTTTCAAATCTGCACTACAAATTTTGTATGTTTTCAACTCATATTAATATATATTATTATATATATATTATTATATATATATAATATATATATATATTATATATATATTATATATATATATATATAAATATATATATATATATATAGTATATATTTATATATATATAATATATTATATATTAAATTATATATTATATATTATATAAAATATATATATATATATTATATATAATATATATTATATATATATTTATAATAATATATATATATTATATATACCGGTATATATATATATATACTATATATTATATAATATATATATATATATATAATATATATATATATTATATATATATATATGTATATATATATATATATAATATATATATAATATATCATATATATATATATATATATATATATATATATATATATAATAATATATATATATATAAATATAATATATATATTATATATAATTATATTAGCTTATATTATATATATTATATATTACCCTATATATATAATATATATAAAGTATTATATATATACTATATATATATATATTATATATTAATATATTATATATATATAATTATAATAATAGTATGAATTATATATATTATATATATTATCTATATATAATATATATAATTATATATATATATATATATAATATATATATATATATTATATATAATATTATATATTTTATTTCTATAATTTATATATATATTATAAATATATAATATTTACGAAATGATAATTACTATATATATATATACTATATATATATTATATATATATATATATATTATATAATATATATATATATATATATATATTATATAATATGAAGGATTGACTCTCAACAGCAATTATATGCACTTCTCGTCCGATTTCTTAAGTGAAACTCTAAAGACGTTACTCCTTGAAGAGGGTAAACCGCGCGGAGGTGTGAACTTTATGAAATAATAAAAAAAAGTTTATTAATTATTAATTTACCTGCTAAATGAAAGCGCATTTTAAAAAGGAAGGAATATTCGGTAAATGGTTGGGGGAAGCGAGTGGGAGAGCAGAGCCAATAGAAAGGCTGGAATAACATCACCCTTTCTTGAGATGAAACGTTATTTGCTCAATGAGGGTAGCTTGCTTTTAGTGTTTCCAATTTTGAGCTTTTTGTTTGAAAACTATTGCATTTCTTAATTGTAAATAAAGTGCCAAAAATATACACAAACGACAATATTTGAGGGTGGTTAAGCTTTACTATCTTTTAGTGATATTTTACATCACCAAATCTGCGCTGTGTAATAATGTACAGTGCTTTATTTAATAACTAGCCTGTGTCATCTTTTTACCTAATGAATGATGTATAGATTCATTTCAGAGATTTTTTTTTTTTTTTAATCACTTACCAGTTTCTCAAAAGACGTTTTATAATTGTCTACATATTCACTAATTTATTCCATAAAGCAGTTAAGCAGATGATATTGACAAATCTTTTATCTCATCCATCTCTCATCTTTTATCTTATCCAGGCTTTATATATATATATATATATATTATTTTTTATTTTTTACAGATTTTATTAAAAATATAATATCATATATTATATTTATATATATATTATATATACTATATATATATATATATATATATATATATATATATATATATATATATATATATATATATATATTTATTTATTTTTTATAAATCAGTCTCCCTTAAAACCAACTTTCTATGATAATTAATTTTTAGAGGTAACTAATTTTAAGATTAAAAGCGATAATAGTAAAGCTGAGTGTCTTTTTGTGCGCTGCTGGGAATACATTACTATCAAGAGGAACCCAAAGAAAGGTTCAAAATATTAAAGCACAAAACCTTTACTGGATCATCTTGAAAAGAAATATAAAAACACATATTTGAAGATAAAAGAAATCTCTGAATCTTCAAGAGGAAAATTGGGAAAAAAGAAAACATGATTTCACAGAACACAGCAGATGATGATCATGTCATCCATATCATCAACTTCTACTCTATTAAAAAAAAGATTTCTTCAGCCTACACTGTTTGAATAACTGATAAAACAAGATTTGGGACATTAATGAGAGAAAAAGCACAGAAATCATTTTCAAAAATTGGGAAATGATTGCTGTGGACAATCTGCCATTTCTTTTGTAGAAACATTGGATTTAAGAGATTAACAAGATACGTATGTCCACATATAATATTCGCATCAAGAGGTAACTTTTTCAGAAGAGATTATTAACAATATATAAAAGGTAGAGAACAAAAATATACACTTCAGCGCACAGAAATTCAAGGCAATATCATTACATCAGATATTTGGACTTGCTCATATAACATTGAAAGCTTTATAAGTATGTCAGGCTGTGTGATTTGATATAGATTTCAAAGAAGAGTGAATCATTACAAATCAGTAGTTGTTAGTGTTTTCATTTCGAGAAAATATAGTCTAATATAAGTGTAGGAAAAAATGACTTAAGAGCTGGGATTTGAAAAAAGAAATATTCATTTGTCCTAACAGATAATGCACCAAACATCACCAAACATTACAAAAGAGCGACAGGTGTTATAAATGAGACATGTTTTTTCATTCTACAGCTAGCAATACATGATGCTATATTTTATCAAAATCAAATTAAAGATTTAATTAACTTTTTGTAGGAAAATTGTAGGTCATTTTAGTTGATCACAAATTGCTACAACAAGATAATGACTCCACAAAATCTCAAAATTTGTCAATTCACCCAGCTTATCCAAGTGCGGAAACAAATGGAATTCATCACCTTATATGCTGCAAAGGATCATAAAGCAAAAAATTGCAATTACTATATATCCTTCAAATTCGCAAAACAACTAGATAATCTTAAATGCAAAATTCACTGGAAAGCTATGGAGAATATATTAGATAGCTACAAACCATTTTGAAGAATTAACTAAAGAGCTGAGTGATGATGATGTAGATTTACCTTTTGTAATACCTGCATTTAATGCATTGCAAAAATATTTAGCAAAAAACTTGGAAGGAATAACGGTGTAAAAACTATGAAAGAGAATTTTTTAAATCTGTTACTGACGTTTTGTACCCCCATTAAGAGAAGAACTTTATGTACTTTCAAACAGTTCTAATCCCAATATCAAATTAGCTCCCTTTGATAATATTGATCAGAATAAATAAATTTATGCTCAAAGAAGAAGTAAACTTTTTATAAAAGCTAAAGAAATATTATCTTAAGCTCAGATTCTGATGGCAGAATGATCAAAATGATCATCTCATCGATTTTCACATGAGATCTGAAAAATGAAACGGCAGATATTTTAAGAAGGAAACATTCAATTTTCTGAAAGTGCTGATGACATGCCACAAGAAAAATCGTCAGAAGAAAATGAGAATAATTCAGATTCCATAACAATCAATGCTTTCTTCCACCGCAAATATTTAAATGCTCTAGTATATCGAGCCTCAGTAAGAGAAACAATATGATTAGAAAAATACTATTCAAACTATTGTGGATAAGGATATTTTGTAGTACCATTATGGAACAAAAATAATAAGAAAACACGAAATCAGATGCTGATCCATGTTATGGTGGAAAGAAAGAAAGCTCTTTATCCTGATGCATCTTAACTGAATTAGCTAGGAAATATCTCTTGCTCCACCTTCAAGGGTATTTAGCGAGAAATGTTTTAGCCAAGCAGGAATCATTTGATCCAATACTACTTTCCAGCTTCTGCTTCTTGATCATAATTTTAGAGCACTTGATTTTAAATATTAGAGAAAGGTTCTAAACTACCAATGGCATAAACTATTTAAACTTTCTTTCAAATGACTTTGTGTTCAATATAATTTAATTTTCAAAAAATTTCTATTGGTGGAATACCTATACAGTATCGATAACAGCTAGTACATGCACTTTATTATTTTATATAATATATATATATATATATATTATATATTATATACTATAATATATATACTATATATATATATCTATAGTTTAAATATTAGTTTGTTAAAACTTAAGCCTCTTAATAATTTAAAGATAGCGGATAAAATCTCATAATTTTTAGTCTTTTGTTCAGAATATGGCTGTAGTTTAAAGTTCTTTTACCAATTTCCTTTACCTATTTCTGTATTGCATTTTTAAACCTAGATTTATCAAAAGTGTATTTTCTTTGTCTAAGGGGTAGTCATTTTGGTAATCAAACCCTTTTAAGCTGTTTTTATCAAATAATTAGTCAATTAATAAATGTTGTATATAGGCGATATGTCTATTTTATATATTATTAATGTTATAAAAATATTGTTATTAGTTTGAACTTAATATTATCACTACACAAAAATATTAAAATAATTTTTACACTTTTTGTATGAATCAGTTCTTTAATAAATTATTTTATTAAATGTCTCATTGTTACTTTCAATGAATTAATAACTATTTTTATTTTCAAAACTCCTTTTAAAATATAGGTCTCCGGCCGGAGAAAGCGGAGACTAGTGATCTCCGCCGGAGCCGGAGATCTTTAAAAAGGCCGGAAACTCCCGGCGAAGCCGGAGGCCGAGCGAAGCCGGAGCCGGAGACTGGTGCATCCCTAATATTATATATATATATATATCATATATATATATATATAATATATATTATATATTATATATATATATATAATTATATATATATTATATAATGCATACATACTATTAATTTGCACCCCTAATTTTGCTCTAACGGCGCCATAAATATTTATATATATATATATATATATATATATATATATATATATATATATATATATATATATATATATATATATATATATATATATATATATTGTAATAATTTATCGATCTTTATTATCCTTAATATAACCTTGCCGTACCAATGGAGGATAAAACCAAAACAGATAAATTTTCTTAAATATAATTATAATATTAATTTTCAATATTTAGCAATAATTCCAAATCCTAACTAAAATATTTACAAAGCTAGCTAAATCAATATCATCAAACAGAATACGCTTCAAAAGGCAACCTTGATAATATTAAAGACTTTTTGTTCTTTAAATCCTATAACTAAATTATCGAAATCGGGAAGTCATAATCAGGTTTAAATTGTCAACACGTGTCACTATAAGATAAATAGCTACTGACTAGTTTTATTTTCCGGTTAATCAACACGGAAAATGTTCAAAAAACTTCTAAAAATACGTGCACTCTTTTCTTATTTTTAAAATGTACTCACCAGATATTTTAAGGTTTATATCAGCAAACGAATAAATAACTTATAATTAGTTTCTTTTTAACAAAATACACAACACCACTAGAGGTCCCGTACATTTACAATGTCCTGTGTTTCCACTACTGAAAGATACTCATCTGATTGAAATTATTTTATTATTATATTTCTTTGTTCTACACGTATTTACTTTGTAATGGGGAGAATAATCAGATTTATTTATTTGAGTATTGCACTATTTTCATCACTCGTGTCTTCTTCTCAGATGGCAGGGATCTCTATTTTCATAAACTTATTTGAAATATCATTACCACGCTAGGGAGCACAGATTTATTAGTAGTTGAGATTGCAGATTCAATGTGAAGATTCATATTTTCATACGTTATTAAAATGTCATATACAATGTAGACCCTATACCTAAAAATTACATGAGCAAAAGATAACGCAAATATAAACTTGACCAAATTACTAAATGATTGATCAAGCATATATAGGAAGAAAAGTAACCGAGAGATGGTAAACTCTCTCAAGATGATCGTGTAGCATTCAACTTTTATGGTTCATATTTCTTACAAAGCTCTTATTTAGCACATCAAGTTGAGTCTTTGCATAGGAGAATAAATATACACTGTTCTCTAATTATCTTATACTCCAAGCTATTGTATGCCAGCCTCTTTGAAGGCAGCTGAGTAAATATTCTGGGGCTAGTTGTCTTTGATAGCTTAAATATATATTTATTGGGGCTCTAGACTGCCGACATTTATCACTTTTTTATATTTGTAGACGCTCGAGACATTACTATTTATATGGCTTGTTCTTATTTATTACAACAAACGACTAAATTCGCAATATCGTGTCAAACATCTCTTGAATCACACTAGAGAATGTAGTTATGGCACCTTTGAGATTGAACATGTGGATAAGTTTTATTATCCGCCTATACTATCCAACATGTATCTTAGAAAACGGAGTATATTAAGGAAGTAAGGCCATGTATATTGTTTATTTTCAGCTTTTTGGAGGCCTTAGGAACTATATTTAAATCACTTGCAACATGACACGTACACTGATGAACGTAAAATATACCTTATTAACTCAACTAATATCTTAAGATTTGAGGTAAAAACGTATATTTCTACTAACTGTTTTTCAATATTACTCATTTACTGTATGTCCTCCATGCACCACTTCCAAGCTGATAGAATGGCTCATCATTGATATACTAATCACTGGTAGATCATGCTATTGGTACTTTATGATAATTTAACTAAAGGTTTACCCTATATCTAGGTATTCGCCATTAGTTAAATACTTCTTAATAGAAAAATATATGTGGTATTTAAGTTTTAGAGGTTTTCCCTTAGCCTTACTTTAAAACTAATCTTACTTATTATTAATCTATGAGGAAATTTCTATTGTTCCTTATATTGATATAAAGTTTATTTCGTTGAAATAAATCTTTTCTTGTGTAACATTCAGGTTTCTCTTTTCTCTACTTGAAAAAATTATGTTTGTGTTGTTGTTAGTTCGTTTGTGCGGTTGGGTGTGCTGCTTGTTGACTTCGAATAGTAGTGGTGTGTGTCAGTGCGTGTATGTTGGTTTGTTTATGCGGCCGTTGTTGTAGGCGTTTAGATTAGGTTGTGTGGTGTCAGGATGTAGATTAATCTGTTGTCGTCACAAAGTGTGTATGGGACAGAATTTGCGTAGGTGTGTGTGTGTATCGGTCGCGTAGCCTGCGGTTTTTGGTGTGTGTCTGTGTTGTGTGTGTGTTTTTGATCGGTTGGAGAGTATTGTATTGTAGCAGTATGGTGAGGTTCGCGCATCGTGACTCGAGTCTGTTGAATATATGAGTCGTGAGGATAATATAAGCACATATAACAACACTTTTACAATACGTATATTCTATCTCAAATCGCATAATTGTAAGTTAGCATGTATCATCGATTTCTCAAACAATTTACACTATATTTCTATACAGTAGAAATGATAATGAAGTTCACTATAATTCTTAACAGCTCTGAAGACAAGACAACCGGTTTTTTCCTTGTCCGTAATCTGAACATTGGTTTAAAGTTACTCACATTTAATCTATTAGCCTTAAAGCACATGGTCAATCTGTAGGGCTAATATTAAAAGATAGGCTATGTGAATATGACTACTTTGAGGATATTATAAGTTTCTGAGAGGATGAGGCTTATGTAAACGAAATATACCTATATACTTCTTTAAGAGTTCAAAATGACATATATATTGGATGTTCTTACTCATTACACTACAAAAATAATTAATACATTCGTTATTTTTATATTAGATTTATAAAATAAATATATGTAATTTTCGGCATTAGTGCAAAGTCCCTAATAACACGACGAAATACAGAAAATCCTAATAACAGACTTTGTTGGTTAATACCATATTTACACACTTGCTGAGATGGGACGAACTCTCATCGAATCTATCTTACAGCTGGATCTGGTTGAAATTACGTAGTTCTTCCTATTTAATTAACTCTAAATACATAACTGAAGTATTGTAGAGAAATGACATTTGGTCATTTAACTCTCAATTTATTTTCTCTAAATCGCAGAAAAAACTTTCTTTAAGTTTTCAAAAGTTCTGCCTTATTTTTACCCATGATTAAGACATCATCTTAATACACTTGGGCAATAGGTCCTAATAAATGGTTCAACGCGACTTGCATTGTCCTAGCATAGGTACTTGGGGCATTGCGGTGCCAAAATAATAATCTGGTTGGGCAGAATAATCCTTTCCTTGTACGGAAAGCCATTAATTTCTGTGTTTCCTCCTCGACTTCGAGGGAATGGTAAGCATCTATCAAGTCACAGCTAGTAAAAATGGCTACTAATAATAATACATAGTCATAATTATTTATCTCTAGGGATACACGTTTATTTAAAATTTTCATACTTGTCTATTTAGAGGGCAATTGGGTACATATTTTATTATCTAATCTGAGTTGATATAGTCTGTAATTGTTAAAGGTTTAATAACCAGTATTAACTAGATAGTCTATAGAAGACTCTTGGTTTATTAGAGTTTTTCTTGGCCACCACCAGTAGCGGAGAGCTATGATTTTAAAAGGACTTGGGGACCAATTTGGGAAATTGTATATTTTTATTATCGTGAAATTATTAGATAGAAATTTCACTTCAACTAATGACAAAATAATAAAAAAAAAGTGGCAAAACCAAATATCAGAATGATTAATGAAATTAATTAAACTTAAATAATTAAATGAATCATTTCTAAATCATTAATATGTTTAAAAAAAAATACTATGCAGGGTTCACTTTAGTATTGGTAAAAACTAAAAATTATTATTTAATAATTATTCATTATATTATCTATTATTATTATTATTTATTATTATTATTATTATTATTATTATTATTATTATTATATTATTATTATGTATTATACTTTTATTATTATTAAATTAAATCACCACTGCGTGCGTTTTCTGAGCAACTCCATAATAATTTAATTTAAGGCTGTGAGACTTATTATAGCGGAGGCAAAATAAAAAGCGTCTTAATTAATCATATCATTTCTTTTAAAAGTCTCTCGCATACTGTGCATACAATATTACTTCGACTAACTGATTCTCCAAACCTGTAACGAAGATGACTCGGAAGAAGCTATTAAACAAAGAGAAATCACTATCGCTTAGTTTTATCATGGAAATAATAGAATAAGCTATATTGTGTTATCAAATGGAGATTAAGATTCTCTTATATATAGAAAAAACTAGTAATAAGTGTGACTTGAAAAAGATAACTATCGCAACCGTGAAGGCGTACGACAAACTTTATATCGTGTGTACAACAAATGGACCAAGGCAATGACACTTGTATCTTACATTGTTATTTCAACCAGAGCTTACATACAATATCTCCTATAAAGATATATCTTTCCTAAAGTCGACATTACATTCGTAGGGTTTCTTGTAAAATAATAGTAAATACATCAAAATTGTAAACTCGTTTTTTCTACCAATATATATATTTTTATTGATGGTGTAAACTATTTACTTTACACTGATATTTGCGTTCTATCTATTTTATCTCCACCTGTTATCCGATAAAAATTTCTGAGCAGCCGCACCGTATCTACTTTATTTTTACACATTTCTATCATACAAAATTTATTATTATTATCTATAGATCTAAAATTCTGCTTAATATTTCTATTATATTATGTTTCAATTATAGCAGTTTTTAATTCAATATTCTTCTTTATACCTATTTAAAATTGTAAATTTATGAATATGATGATTTCAGAGCTTTCGATTAACAACTCTAACTATACCTGGATAGGGATTAATTATTTTTTTATCTACTTTAAATAAATAAGTAGTTATGTTATCACTTATATAGATATTTAAATACATCAATTAAATATAATATTTCATTGTTTTCTATACTGGTACTCAATTATATTATGAATACACGAGGTTTTGCAAATTAATATATATAATGGCCTACTTATTTGTAGTAGTTTGATGGATTCAGCCATTTGATTTTGATTACCACCTGCTCTCAATTTCTACCAATTTTAAATTTACTTTCTTTACTCTTAGAGTTATCTGTAACTTTCCAATAACACATAAGATTGAAGTTCAATGATAGCGGGCGCAATCCGTTTTTTTTAAGATTCTAATGAAGTGGTGACCAATAATTGTATTTAGTTACTATTGATATTCGCCCAAAATTATAAATTCATTTATCTCATATTTTATTTTACGTATCTGCATATATAAATAGAGTTTACTCTCACTTAACTTACTTTATATTGAGAGGATAGATATTGATGAATATTATTATTTACTATTTACTTTTTGTTCATCTATATACTTAGAGTGGAAAGTGAATAGTTTAATTTTTATATATTATATTCTACCCTTGTAGATTTATTTTACTAAATGATTGATATATTCATTTATTATATCATAATAATATTACTTATGTAAGGCTTTTCACTCACAAGTAAGTTCAACACCTTTAGTAATAAATTCTCTGTAGATAAGAGCTTTTATACAAATAATGAAGCTTAATTATTTAATCTAATTCTATGTGTGGTATATTACTTTTTCTTGTTAGCTCTATTTTTATTATATACTCATAGTGGAGTAGGTTTATTCAATAAATTGAGTAATAGACTTTAATTAATAACTCTGTGTAGCTTTATTTACATACTTTAGTTAGCCTCATGTTCTATTTTTTATTATATAATCTCTGTTGATAGGTACCTTTTTCACTTATATTGAAGTTCTCATATTAATTATAATGGTTTAATCGTTTATAACTGTATTATTTACTTTAAACTTATCATTCTTATTAAAAATAAATTATGAAAATCTTTTTTATTGATTATATTTATATAAATCATTAATAATTTTTCTATTCTAGTGATTATTATTTTATTCATATATTTAGAATTCATGAGAATATAATTGTTTTATTTTTAGAAAGATTTTTATATAACTTTTTAATTTCGATTATCCTCTTTCTTTAAGTATTCAATTGCGATGAAGAATAATTGATCTAATTTGTTATAGGTAGTATATATTTAGTTCATAAAAATTAATACTTTAGTATCACCTAATAAAGAATTCCATTCCCAACAGCATCGAAACAAGTAGACATGGTTTTTACACAGTCTTCACCAACTATTAAAAAATGAATAAATCTGGGTAGTTATGGATGTTGGTTGTATGGGGAACTGTCCTGTGTTAGATAGTTTTAGGGGTATAAACTGTAATCTTATAGTAAGGTAGAGTTGGAGTCAAATGCTTAGAATTTCGATGGCTCATTGAACTAAAATATAAAACTATTTGACTAACATTATTAAAGTAAGATTACTAGTCTGCTAATTTATACATAACCCTTCGTTATCACTCTATTGGTTTACCTAGTTTTTAATCACTAATTCCAAAACGATATCAATTAACATAGGTTGTGATTCATACGCATATATAAAATCTATAGTTAGGTACTTTATATATTTACTATATGTTAACTTCAACTCTTGTTCGTTCTGACCTTTTGTTGGAGTCAAAAATATTGACAAAAATAGATGAAATCTTATATATTACTCCAATTTTATTGGGGTCTAATGTAGTTCAAAGTAGTTTTCAAAATGTAGTTCAAAGTAGTTTTATTAACTATAAGAGTAGATAATCAAAAAGTCATTATATTAGGAAGTAATTTTTTATTGTACTTTAATTATTACTGCTCCTATATTTAACCTAATTAATTTATCTATTAACTCAATGGTTGGAAGATTGTTGCGCGTGGAGATGCGAGGAGAATTTGTGAGTTCATTCTTTGATTTACGAAGTAGAGAAATGAGTAAAACAGTTGAGAATAATATAATTAAAATAAGATGTTTAGGCGTGACTAAGGCTTTAGGCGTTTTACTGTGCTTCTATTTCTTTCTATATCGTAATCTATGACTAGGGTGCATACTTTTAGTATTAACATAGAGAGATCACATTCAATTCAAATCTCTAAATAAATTTAAAAAGAAAAAATAAAGAAAAAAAACATAATAGTAAACAATGTGTTTTATAAATTCCATTGTTTGGGCGTAATTTCTCATTGATATAATGAGTTTTTTGATTGATTTTTTAATGTGTTAACAAAACCATTGAAACGTTTAATACGTAAAAGGGGAAATTTTGTGAACTTTGTTCCACCTTCTTCTTCTATATGAAGATTCCTTTCGAGAGAAAGGAGTCATGCTGAGAGAATTCGACTCAAAAAAATAGACGAACGTTTCTTGCAAAATCCTTACTATAGAACAGTTAAATTTGAACAAAGAAACAGAATTGATCTCCCAACATTCAAGTAATCTAAGCCTTCAAAAAAAAAATAGTTTTAAATAAATATTGCTAAACACTGAATATTTCCAAAATACTCACTTCTAAATACCCCTAAGTAAATATTTAGGGCTTATTTATAAATATTTTTAAGTATTAATATTTTTAAATATTAAATATTTCTAATAAACATTTTATAAGAAAAAAGTTTGGAACTTATTAATTTTTTTTGTTTTTAAATTTTTAAATTAAATTTCACATTAAATTTTCTTACTTTCTTAAGTTTGGAAATAATTTTTTTTATATTTAACGTTTATTTTTTTGCTTTAGTTTCTAATTTTTTTTTGTTTCTTTTCCGTAATTTCATATTCATATTGTTGCTTTGATTCAGTGGCGTATTCACGGGGGAGGGGAGGTTTAGGGGCTATATATAGTCCCTCGAAATTTTGAAAAATCAAAATTTTCACGAGTAATGAAAAAAGAACAAAAAAAAAAAACTGTACTCTGGAAGATTCAGTCCACTCAGAAAAAATCCCTCCCCCTCGAAAAAAAAAAAATCGTGCACAATTGAAAAAGAAGAGAAAAATTTTATATTCTTTGCATAAAAAAAAAAATCAAATTTTAATAAATTTAAAAAAAAATAATGTCACCAATATAAAAATAAAAAAATAAAAAATAAAATCTTTCAACCATTACAATTATAATTGCACCTTCTAAATTAATATTCATGACCCTTTTTTCTAAAAGAGATTTTTCCCATTACAAAATTACAACTATTTAAATTGGAATAAAGGGTGAGAGAGACTCCTTATAAGGGTTGGATGAACAATGGATACCACGCACCACGCACCCGCACCATCAGTCATTTTTTTTCATGGCACAGAGCCTCACCTCTTATCTTCAATGAGCAACTGGCACCACACCATATCCCACCACTATATTTCTAAAACCGCACAGCAAAGGGGAACTGGATTGTGATTGTGTGTCACATCGCACCAAAATGAGTGCATAGCGCACCGCACAGCACCGTAAACGGTGCATAGCCGAACCCAACCTCCTTTACCTTTATTCGAATCTTTATTACGTATAACCTTAAAATGAAATAAAACGATATTACTGTAAAAAAAAATTCATAACACTACACCAAACTAAACTAACTAACTAACTACATTAATATATATAATATATATATATATAATATATATATATATATATATATATATATATATATAATATACTATATATATATAGTATATATATATATATAATATATAAGTATTGAAGGTCTTTTATAATCATAGTACATCACTTCACACACGCCTTTATAATGCCTAAGGTAGCGTAACTCAAGAATTGCAATAACTTTTTGAAATATAGAAATCTATTGAAAATGGTAGGAGACTAATGTTTAACAGTTAATAATTCATAATGATGTCGGCTTTTTTGTCAATGCTAATGATGGGGAAACATCTTACCATATATAAATTTCGATTTACTGTTAATGCAATAAAGCACGGTGAAGCGGAAGTGAAAAAATAACCTCATCTGGTGTACATCAAACCTAAAGCAGCAATTTAACGAGTGTGAAACTTGAGGAATAAGTTCAACTGAGATGGAATGAAGGGCATTAAGAATCTTAGGAAATCAAGGAATTGACACGGGAATCATGGTAAAAAATGATGCATTGAACAATGACAAATAATTAACGATGGTGTTTATAAACATCAGACTCCATATCGAAGTCGTGAGTGCTGTGTTAACCGACGGAGCTGTTCATAGAAAAACATTATGAAATGCTAGTAAATGATATAGAAATGATTAATAAAATAACTAAATAACGGGAGGAAGCTGTTACAAGCTGCTCGACTTTCCAGTATTGCCCTCAGGTTAAGTTGAAACCTAAACACGGTTCTAAGAGAAACACTTAATGACAAAGAGATATCAAATAATAAAGGAAGAACGATAAATATACCACTGAATCACAAACAAAATAGTAGACATCTCAACTATTGGAGAGAGAAAAAAAACATTGGATCAGAGGCTGACATTCGTTGATGTGTTTGTAACTGTACTTTGTGAGTCACACCTAAAAATTAGAAACATAATGCGAAATGCAAGAAGAAAAGGAAGAAGTACTACGTTTCATGGTTGCGAACTTTCCAAAGAGAAAATGGCACAAAAAAATTAACCAACAACATTAAATATAATACTAATATTATACTAATTTACAATAATAATAATAATAAACTAATAATAATAATATAATAAAATAATAATAATAATAATAATATAATAATAATAATAATAATAAAACATAATAATAATAATAATAATAAATATAATAATAATATACTAATAATAATAAAAATTAATGTCGGTAATAATAATAATAAAAATAATAATAATATATAATAAAATATAATCTAATAATAATAATAATATATATAATAACACAGCAATAATAATAATAATAATAAATATAATAAAATAATAAATAATATAATAAATATAATAAGAAATTATTTATATATTGATAAAAATAATTAAATAATATATATTATATATATATATGTATATAATATATATATATATAATATTATATATAATAATATATATATATATATATATATATATATTATATATATATATATAGCTAATATATATATATACTATATATATATATATATTATAGATATATATATATAATATAATATATATAATAATATATATAATATATTTATATATATAATATAATATATAAAATTTATATATAAATATATATATATATTATTATATATAATTATATATATATATATATATATTATATTATATATATTATATATATATATATATATATATAATATATAATATATATAAAATTGATTAATAATTTGATAAATTTCAATCTATACTTTTAATATGAAGATTATTTTATTTTTATTTTTTTTATTTTAATATCATTGTTTTATTTTTCTAACTAATTTTATTACTGATGACTTATTGTGAGTATGAGATCACTTGAGATCATTGGGTAAGTGAATCTACTTGGTAATGTTATTTCTTGTTATAACTTACTAATTGTATTAGCTATCTAGCCTCACATTCTTTGAGTCAAGTAGTATTGAATACTTTCTAGTATATATTATTTGAACTCTATATTCATTTAAATCTCGACTCTTCGAGCTTTTACCCCATTATCAAAATCAGTAAAAAATCTCAAGTGGGGTTATATTATTATAATGGTATAATTTAACATATTATTTTATTCATTTTTATTAGGTATTACTATACCCAATATATATATACTTATATTTATTAGGGGTATACTAATTTATACTTTAGCAATTATTACATAAGACACGTCGAATCTACTACGGGCATGGAACTTATTTATAATGGCAATATTCTCTCACAATATTACAGTTTTATATAATACCTAATTCTAAAGTTTGGAGGTTATTATTAATAAACTTGAAATGGAGCTGTCATTTAAAATTGTAAGATAATTTTCACCCTCTTCTAAGGCTAGTGAACGGCAAAGGTGTGTCTATATTATATATATATATTTAAATGGTACGTATGGTTATAATAACTAAATAAACACTGCCATCGTCTTTTATTTAAATTGGCGAATGCCAAGGACTTCTTAAGTTTTTATTGGTCGAGAACAATTTGTTCTTTTCAAACAGATAATATATAGAAAAATAGATAACTTATATCTTATTTTACGGAGTATCAATGAATCTGCATTTACTACATTTGTGTTTCGTGGTTTTTCTCTCTTTTGTGAAATTGGAACTGATATAATGTGTGTTTCGCGTAGCTTCTCTGTATCTCGTATTTCTCTTACTCACTAATCTTCAATACTGTAAGAGTGGACTGTAGAATTGCTAGCCTACGTATTAGTAAGTTATTCTTGTCACGACTAATTGCTGTTTATATCTTCGCGCTATAGAGTCAATGTGGTCGAGACCTCTTGTTATTGTGCGCGCAACACGACCACTATCTCTTCCTCCTCACACGTCTCACACACTAGAACTACTATTTATTATATATATCTCGATAAGATTTTCTCCTCACGAAAATACTTAAGTCTGGATTAATAAGACTTTTCTAGAAATTTATTTATTCACTCTCGTTATAATGTACTTTTATAGCTATATTGAATTACTCATGATACTTTCAATTACTCTCTATAATTTAGTCATTAATTAAATGAATTTTATCTGTTGAAGAAGTAAATTTAATCTAAAGGAGATAAATATATATTATATAGATTTATATATTTACTGATATTAATGGTTCTCATACAAGGTATATTACTTCTATACAACGCTGGAGCTTCTGATCCACACTAGTAGGAATATTCGCTAGGTAAGATTTCATGTGGGAATACTTACATTGGTAAGTATCATAGATAAACACTTCTACTATTCAATATAACATTATCCTTTTTTGGGCGCCGGTTTAGATAGATTTCTGACGTTATGCGGGACTGGTTTTATGAGATCTGATGAGATTCTCGAAAAAAATATAATTATATTTCATCACTTGATAATTATTGGTGTTTAATTTATATATATGATTCGTGTTACGATAGGAGCGCTGTCTAATGACGACACAACAGTGCTATATGTTGGATAGCACTATTTTCCTGGTCTTTTCTCCTTTCCTTCTAATAGTTTGCACACATAACTTATAAGATACTGAGTCACCTCACGTTGTATCAGGGATAAACTCACGAAAAGAGATTAGGATCATGTCATTCTCATTAATAAAAGTGAGTGCCTCCTAGTTGCTGTGTATTCTTCGCGCGTCTAAGATATATCTGAATCTTTTGAATGGCAGAACAGCCATAATTACATGCTTATCGTTGTTCATCAAGACCTATCTCTCATGCATCAAACACTTACAGGATACTGTCCAGGATAATCGCACAATTAAATCCTTAAATGAGCCTGTAATAGCAACAAACTAAATATCGGCTATTCGAGTAATTGTAATATACTTCATATATATTTATTTAAAATAATTTCCTCTATAATATAAATCATACTTTCGGGTGTCATGTGTGAGTGTGTCAAATTTATTGAAAAAACTTAGGTACATAAAATTAATTGCATAGAATAAAAGTGCACGATTTTGCAGAAAACAGAGATATTATGGTTTGTCATAAATTACCTACATCCGTAAATCATGAGAAAAGGCTGGATACACATTAAATGAGAGTAATATGGCTCTCTGAGATAGTGCTGTCTTATGCGCACATTGCTATGAGAATAGGGGTATGAACTGCAAAACATTTAACAAATCTGAAGAGAGGTGTTCTCATGCATAACTCCAATTAAGGCACTCTAGTATAATAGGGATAGTTCTCTTACGATTAGGGTGGACCATAACCTTGACATTCCGCGGATTTGAAGGTTGTCCATCCAATCATAAGTCTCACTTGCTTGGTTTTGTCCGCCAAGGCTCTCGGGGCTATACCTCACTATCTAATATCTGTTTTAAATGATTTCTAGTTATGGCATTGGTCGCAGATGTTTGACCTTGGAATCTCACTAGTGTGGTCTTTCTAATGAATGAAAGGAGAGGAGTGTCTTACTCACTTCGACGACGTGGCTCATATTGACTTGGAGGATATTAATTTAATTCCTTATACAAAGGTGGTTTATGTCCATGTCTCATTACTCACTCAATATGTATCTTTATATTAGGTATGTCACCATTCGGTATTCTTGCTGTATTTCTGGTATTTCCTGGTTGATGCAAGTCCAAGTGTTCTCTGATTAATAGGTTGTTAAATTTGGCAGATATTTGTGTCACTAGCTATATGTGTGATCATGGGTTTGAGAGGAGAGAGCATACTAATGAGAATTTGTCGCGGTATTGCTCCCATGGGATAACATGTCGAGTAAAATATGGTGTAGATGATAGGGAGAAGGTAGTACGCGTGTGAATCGTAGGGATGATAATTTTATGTCTTTCACTATTACTTACTTCATTAACTGGATATATGTCTGCTCACTACAGTATCCTTTAACTAATCTTGTTTATCATTATTTTCTTTTTTTAAATTGTATCACTTCATTGATTATATGTGCAATTGTACTTGTATATGTCTTCTCTTCTATTTGTTCTATAATTTTAATAGTTCACTCCATCCTCTGTTCTCCTCGTATTTGAATTTTTTTTCCTTAAATTCTCTCTGGCAATAAAGCTACATGTTATATTCTCATCGGCACGGCATCGGCGGAGACCGTGTGACAAAAGCTTCGCTCTTTACTCTCTGCCATGCGCTTGGATAATAAGAGTTTATTATCTGGGTCGGGCGACTTCTCGCACATTTGAGAAACGGATAGGACGGAAGGTTTCGATCGTAAACGAAAACTCTCAAATGGATTAGAAAATCATTCGATATCAGCACTTGGAGAATAAAGTATTCATTTGGTGTGGATCTGTTGTGCATAATAGTTGCTTGAAATATAGTTACGAGATCTACTAAATTATATAAGCACAACTTCACGTTGCATACCTGCTTCGTACAATACAACATCTAACATTTATTAATAAGAAAATGATCGATGAAAAACCAGAAGAAAATAGGAATAATTTGACTTCTTTTTCAGATCGCAGACGATAGATAGATTTTGTGTTCAAGAATACCTCTCATCTTTTTCGATAATTATATAGTTATTTTATAAAGATAATATTATCAAATACACTATTTTTATAAATAATATTTTATCTACATAAAAACAATTTTTATTAAAAATAATATAAAGATTAAAATTAAATATAATATGGTAAAGTTCTGATTTATTAAACTCAACAAAGTAGTTTAATATTTAGATATTACTATAAACTTTTTAAATTATAATTAATAAAAATTATATATTCTTTTTAAGTTGTTTAATTATTATAATTTACTGAAGATCACTTAAATATTAACTCTCCATTATGGACATACTTGATTATTATATTTCATTATTATTTAATTTTAAATTTTAAGTATATATATTATTACAAAAATATATTATTAGACATTATAATTATTTTCGTATCTAAATTTCACAATTTTTAAAGTCAAAATAAACAATACAGTCCAGGTTTTTACTATTGTATCAGAAACAGGTGGGTAGTATATATAAGTTCAAAGTTCAAAATAAAAATAATTTTCTTTCAAATTATTTTAAATAGAATATATTCTCCAGATTGTCTGTAATCGCAGGTTGCCGTATATTCTTATATTTAATCTATTATATGCTTCATGATAATCTAGTTTATATTAGAGTTAGAATAACATCTCACCGTGTTCAGTACTTTCTGTTCTAGTGCTCACATCAGTTCGTGTTCAGTAAGTCGGGATCTTATGTATTCTTGTGATATTATGTTTATAATAAAATAACTGCTCTCAAGATGGTATGGTTACACTTAAATGTTAGATATGTATGTAACAATTGATAGGTGGATCCTATTTCTTTTTTTATTTAATGTAATATAAACTATACTGAATCTTATCTGCACAGATGTTGTTTCCTATAAGTTATTGCACTTGTCGTATATCACACTTCTTATAAGTTACAGGATTATATATACTAAACTTAGACGCATCATAGTATCAAAGTTTACATAAGTATCTTAAAGTAATGTTGTGTATCTCAATCGTGATGTTTCCAATTTTATGGAATTGAGATAGGTTAATATATCTTCCTCGCTTGTCAAGTAGACCTTATTAGAAATCTCTCTATCCGTACAATAAAAAATAATTTTCATACGTTGAGGTCAAATAAAAATAAGTACTTATTTTCATTTGAATATTATTTTTTATAGGAGTAATGTGTTACTCGCAAATATAGAGTATTTAGAAATGACCCTTCCAATCTGTACTCATCTCTCATGCTCTAATTTGATATATCTTTAGGGATATCGTCAATATAGGTCACCGAGAGAAAACAATTAATTTTTCTAAGGTTAATATATAAGTTTTGCAATATTTTTAATAATATATAAGATTAAACTTTTTATGTAGATAATAACTAATAATTTATGCGGTGTGCGAAGTCAAGTATGCCTCGTCTGACTCCAAAAATTTTTTGCTTTCCGTGACTTTGGTGCCTTTGGTGACCTTTGGTGACTTTTTTTTTGACTTTGGTGACCTTTCTGTGCACTTCTAGGTGGTGACTTTCGTGACCTTCGTGACTCTCGTGATCTGTAGTTTACTGACAGCAATGGTGTTGTGTTGGCTAGCAGTACATCCTTCACGTAAAATTGATAATTAAAATTACTTATGCTTTTTTGCTAAATTACGGATTTTCGAATTTTTTTGAAAAAAACACTTTTTTTTATTTTCAATGAGGAAAAAAACAGCTTTTTATTTTCATAATAAAAAACGGGTTAAAATATAACCGAAATCAATTTTACCACCTGAAATATTCGCTGGGGCTACGACAATATAATTAGTAAAATAATTATACATGAAAATGTAATATAATAAATTTATTATTAAATAAAAACGAAAAGATATATATATATATATAATATAATATATATATAATATACACATTTAATAGGATATATTACGTCGATGGATATATTAAATATATTATATATATATATATATATATTTATATATTGTATACTATATATATATACCTAAATATATATATAATATATATATATATATATATATATATATATATATATATATATAATATAATTATATATATATATATATACTATATTATATTATATATTATATATAATATTTTATATTACATTGAAAATATTCGCGGGCTAGACAAATATATTAGTGCAATAATTATATGAAAAAGTAATTAGTAAGAATTTTATTACAATAAAAGAAAAACGATATATATATATATTATATAATATTATTATATATATTATTATATATTATTTATTATATATTCTTATAAGTATTATATATATATATATAGTATATATATACTATATTATAATATTTATATATATTATATATTATATACTATATATACTACTATATATATATGATATATATATATATTTATGCTATAGAGTATTTGTTTTTTATAATACAATTACCAAGCATGAGTGGTGATAATATCACGTAAACATAGCGTTAGAAAGCAAAAAGGAATGGGGAAGAACTGGAGGAGAAATGAGGGGTCAATTGGGCCCAAAGATTTAATCCCTACCTCTTGGAGGCTTTTCTTTCTCCTTGAATTTGATCTACCCACTTCAATGACATCTCGTGCGGATTACTCCAATATCAGTGCGCTAGTGTGTTTTGCCTTCCCATCCGAATTACTCTATAAGCATGCATTCATTTATTTATTTAAATGACATAACCAATTCATGCACACACATATTTTGACATAACATCTTTCAAGACTTGTCGTATTGTATACTGTTGCTGTTTTTGCTCTTTAGTAATCTTCGCCTAGCTCTAATTACTTTACTGAATTATTAAAGCGAAGAACTGAAATAAATCAATTGCTGGCCTTGGCAATCTTACCCTCACCCATCTGTTATGTTTTCATTTTTTTAGTATTTAAGTAAAAACAAAAAATATAATTTTTTAATCTTTTTTTTGAGATTACGTGTAAATTTACAGGTGATAATTATTATTATTTTTTTCTATATATATTTTTTTTAATAGATATTTAACTTTTCCTTAACAAGGCATTCCTTATAACTATTTTATTTTACAAGAATATAATCTATTTAGAACAGGGGTTGGGCATAAATCTTGAAATAAGTTTAATTACTTTGTATTTTTTGAATCATAGTGCTCTTTAAATTAAAAGTCGAGAGAGTGTCATGTAATATAATTGAATTTAAACTTGGTGGTAGAACTTAAAAGTTTATTAAATTAAAGGGTTCTGCGCATTGCGTCTACATGTGGCGCAAATAAATCAAGTGTTCAAAATGGGTAGGGAATTCCCTGTAATTGAAAAGGTTTTTGTAAATAGTCTTTTTTTTCTAGTAATAGGATAATCGATTTTAATATTGCTATATTATTTTCAATAATCGATATTTATAATATCATTCTTCATCGAATATTTTGTGAGTATCATTATAATATCATAGTTTTACAATAATCGAGTATTTTGTGATATCGATTAAAATATCATACTTTAAATAATCGATATAAATCAGTATATCGTGTTGTCATTGTGTTATTAATAATGTATTTTATTTTGAACCGCATTATTGAAGCTTATTTGTAATAATAATTATTATTTCTAAATGATTAATGTTTTTTGTAATATAAACAAAGCAGTGTGTTTGCGTTTTCCTTGAAAATTTTGGTAATTTTAAATGAAATGAAAAATAGATGTTTTGTAATATAGCTACCCCTAGGCTGAAATTCAGTTTTTGACAAGTTTTTTGAAGCCTAGACATGGAAGCCTATGAATATTTTTTAATTCGTTTTGAGACACAATATCAGGTATATTTATAAGCAAATATTTTAGAATTACAGCATTTTTGAACAAAATTGGACAAATTAATCAATTTAAACAAGTTGAGGTCTAATTATAAGACTTCGAATTAACTAAAATCAGTAAAATAAATTGAACTTGACTGAAAACTAATTACAGTTAGGTATATTTTTTTGCAAATCTCAAATAAATGAAATAAATAATTTGATGTTAAAAATCAAAGAAGAATTGAGTGAAAGCAGATTGATGTATTGAATGGAATCTGAGCTTGAAGCTAAATAATGGACTCTAAATAGAAAGTCACGTGAATTATTTAATTAGAATTAGAAATTAAATTAAAGTGTTTTTAATGCAATTATTTTAAGTAAAGAGACCTGTTAAACAGAACCTAAATATTTCTGATGTTTGTGGAGCCTTAAAATAACATTGACACACTACTAATGAAAATTGCCCACAATGAGTTGTTCTATTTTTGATGGAAATTTAAATATAAATTAGTTTTCAAGTCTTTTTTAAATCAGTTTATAATATGTTGGAAATAACGCCTAAACTTAATGATCTGTTAAATTTTGTACCTTTTAAGTTTTTGAAAGGATTACCTTTAAGTATTGTCTTCACATTTATCAATCATACCTTGAACATTATAAAGTAGCATTAGAATTGTTGAAAGCTGAAATATTTGGATGTAACAACCATAACAAATGACTTGTTTGCTCTTTGATAGCTATTAATATAAGAATCCAAATATGATAACATTTTTTCCCTTTAACAAAATGCATTTAAATAAATCAGGGCAAATTTATTTAGTCTAAAGGTGCATAATTTTGGATTTTTACCAATCTCAAAGAGTCAGGCTGTTGTTTGTTGTCACACATATAGTAGTAAAAAGCTACCTAAAGTGTTTTTGAAGGACCTGATAAGAAAAGTAGGGCACAATTATCCTGATATTAATGAAATTCTTGACAATTATCAGGATATAGTTAAAACCTTAATTAGTACTAGTTCTTCCTCAGAAAGAACAGTAAGTGCCAAACTCAAAAGCAAAAATACACTTGTTACTACTCAAAAAGAAAAAACATCTCAAAATAAGGCTACAAGTAAACAACATTCTTTGGCAAATTTTCAAACCTCGAGTAAAGTTACGAGGTTTTGAAAAAAAGTGTAAATTATGCTTCTGGGCCTCATTCTTTAGGACTTTGTCCTGTGTATAGCAATTTTGAAGGCAGAATTAATAGAGTAAAAGAGTTGGGGTTATGCGAAAAGTGTGCTGGCAATCATCCACAAGCACAATGTTTTGGTAATAATAATAAAATGAGGTTTCCGTGTAAATGTGGAAGTAGATCACACATACAACCATTGTGTGTAATGTTAATAATAGTGAGGTGGTAAATACAAGACGACCAAGTTCATTGCATAACTTTCATCAAGTTTAGAAATGAATATATTCCGCCTACACTTCTTTAAATATGGTTTCATTGGTAAAGAAAAGGTCTTTCCCGATGTTTAATCGATACAGCGTCAAGTAGATCTTATATCTCTAAGAAGCTGCTGAAAAGCTAATATCTAATATAAATATCTTTCTATAATAGAATATGAAGTTCAAACTTTCATTGGTTCTAAAATTAAAAGGTTTCATTCAACATTGATTGGAGTCCAGAGTTTAAAAAGAATAGTTTTCATTCCTTTCTAATAAGTGATTGATTCAAATATATAATATAAAGTAAGATGGCATCCTGGATGTTTATAAAATATGAAACTTAATGGTTTAAATTTGGCAGATAGTAATTTAAATGATTAATGAAATAGTCATATTAAAGGTAGATGTTTAACGGTATAGAATTATAAGACTTGTTTTCCATCCTTTCAGACCTGTACCTTTGCAAGTGTCTTTTTATCATAATTGGCAATAATACAATGAATTCCAATAGTAATAATTTTATAACTTTTTAAGTAGAGAACAAATTGGTACGTTTTGGTTGAAACCAAAAAAGTAATTAAAGTTTAGTATCTTCATAACCAGTCAAAAGTTGAACAAATAATGCTGTATATACATAAATTGATTCTGAATGTAATAACAGAAGGTGAATACACAAGTGTATCTTTGTTAGAACCATCAAAAGTTACTTTCAAATCCCATTGAACAGTTTTTTTGGATTCAGAATATGACAATGGTTTGGAAAATCTTTTTAGCCTGGAATCCTTAGGTATCAAGCAAGGAAGACATTCTGAACACTGTAGATAAATGTCAGGTTCAATTATTTAATCAAATATGATTTTCAAAGACAAACATTATCATGTAAGTCTTCCTTGGTATGAAGACAAAATAGAATTAGTTCCTAATAATTTTAAAATATCTTAAAATATAGCTAATCAGTGTTTTAATAAATAACGTCAAAATAATTTATAAGTAAATAAATAAGGTTTGTAGTCTATTGAATGATAAAATAATTGAAAAGTAAATATAAATTTTAAATGAAATGCTTCAGAATTAGTAAAATATAAATTCAAATCCTCAATCGGGACCTATAATAAGCGCAACGAACAACGTAAACACTGAAAAGACCATTTTATTGTCACTTAAAAGTAATAAAACTCTTCCAATCTTTGAATGAAGCAGCTTACAGTGGTTATGACTCATGAATTCACTTTTAAAGCTACTACTTGTGTTCAGAACTAATCGTACTGTTGTGATGAGCGATGTAAAACAGGCGTTTTTGATGATTAGGTTAAAAGATGAAGTGGACATGAATAGGTTCACTTTCTTGTGGTTTAATAACGGGCAACTGGAAGCTTATAGGTACCTAACATTAATATTTGGGTTTACATCTTCCCATTTATACTGCATTATATAATGAAATATCATGCTTCTAGTATCCACATGATAGATGTACTGAAATATTATCCTCGGCTTCCTATTTGGATAATTTAATATTTACAAGCATGCAAGAAGAAAGTGAGATAGTAGGTATATATATCATCAATGTAAGAAACGAATGGAAGAAGGGGGTTTTATCTTGAGATCTTGGAATAGCAACTTGGATGCTTTGCGTGTTAAGTTCAAGGAAGAAAACTCCTTTGTAGAACATTCAAGTTGTAGTGAAAAGCTTGGGATATAGTTTCAATGTGGTGACTGACTGTATGCATATTAATAAAGTAGAATATCTGGAGAGTATTTCAACTAAGCGTCAATTGTTGTTGTCTGAGATTTCCAAGCTTTTCGATCCTCTTAACTTTGCTCTTCCTATTTTGGTTAGGGGTAAATTGTTGATGAGACAAGTGTGGCAGCAAAATTTGGCTTGGGAAGAAAGAGTGCCTGAAGAGATACTGAAAGAGTGGTATAAACTGCGCAATAACTGCGAACATCTGGATACGATTGCAATACCTAGGAGGGCTCTTTCTGAAGGTAAATAAGTATGGCTTACATTTTTTTTGTGACAGTTCTGAAAGTGTTTATGGATTTGTAATGTTATGGAGTGGATAATGATAATAAAAGCTCTTTATATTGCTAAAGCCAGTAGCTTTCCCCTGCAATAGGCCTAGGGAGTAGTATCCTCCCTGACGCTGATGGGGTTTATTTTTGGCCTCTGAAATCT
>JABUQX010020931.1:0-7500 GCA_015478945.1 Trachelipus rathkii
ATAACCTACACACATTCCGGATCGTCCAAACCGATTCTTGAACACACTTGACCTATGTTTCACCACTTGTCCTTCATATAAAGTCACCACCTTCAAGGTCCCTATCGGTAAATCAGAGCATTGTAACCTTATATCAATTAATTTTAATACTTTCTCCAACATCTCCATCTTGCCCTATGTGGTTTTTCTGGCACTTTGATCGGGCCGATTGGGGGGCATTGCGTTGCTTCTACGCTAACTATAATTGGAGTGACTGCTTTGACTCTGAAGACGCTTCAGCTTCTACCAATAAAGTGGGAGCTGTAATCGTTGATGGGACGAGCAGGTTCATTCCTTCTTGGACTAAATCTTTTTCTCCTCAAAATCCTGCTCCAACTGAAAAGGCCAATCATCTCTTAGGCTTCCTATTTTCCTCTAACTCAACCCTGGACGATTCTGGCATTCCTCTTCCTCCTCCTTCTCCTCTCAGGTGTCCTATGCCTTTACCTGTAATTTCATTTGATCTGGTGCATGGGCTCCTGAAATCTATGAACGTTAGGAAGGCGGGTGGCCCGGATGGCATTCCTCTCCGAGTTTTGAGGAAGTGTGCTTCCGTGCTGACCCCGCCCCTCGTTCAACTATATTCTATATGCCTCAAAACTAGCACTTTCCTAAGTGTTGGAAGCGCGCATAACCAACTGATATATATATATATATCCTTCTCTGATCCTTCTAACTATCGCCCTATAGCTCTAACTTGTATTCTTTCTAAGATCTTTGAAACCCTTCTCAACTCTCACTTAGATCATCTGGAATCTCATTCCCTTCTTTCCGATTGCCAGTACGGCTTTCGGCGCTCGAGATCTACTGGCGATATACTTTCCTATTTAACAGATTTATGGTTTTCCGCCCTTAGGAACTACGGGAAGACTTGTGGTGGCGCTTGACATATCCAAAGCATTTGACCGGGTATGGCACGCGTCACTGCTTTCCAAGCTCCCCTCCTTTGGGTTTCCTTCTTCTCTTTGCTTACTTATGTCTAGCTTTCTTTCAAATCGCTCAATATCGGCTGTTGTTGATGGGGTGACTTTTTTCTATCTATATTGGTGTTCCAGGGTTCTGTTTTATTTTGGCTTTATTCCTTATTGCATTATTGACCTCTCACCTGCACACATCAAATTCTATCCACTCATATGCTGATGATTCGACCCTTCATTCTTCAACTCAGAACAATTCTGCTCCCTTTTACTTATAGAATTGCCTCTCGTCTTAATCCTTCCGATTCTATTCTCGCTGATCTTGATAGATATTTCAGGTTTGGGGGCCTGTCCCACAAATGGGATCCTAGACACCCTATACGGACTTATAACCAACATTCCCCAGACACCTACCTTCTCCTAATCTCTTTTCGACGGTTCTCTGTCTCTCCTGTTGACAATATAAATATCCTTTGGCCTTAACATAAACAAAAATGTATTGAAACCTCAAATAACAACGCTGCATTAGGGCGGCTTCTAAAGAAAGTCTGAGTGGCCTCACGAAAGACACTGCTTTTTTTCCTCTTCTCAGTTACTCCAGCTATACAAGGGTCTCATCCGCCCTTGTATGGAGTACTGCTCTCATATCTGGGGGGGCTCTGGTTTCACCCGGCTTTTGGATAGTGTCGAGTCAAAGGCTAAAAGACTTATAAACTGTTCTGTACTTTCTAGTTCACTTGACCCTCTATCTTTGCGGCGCGATGTTGGTGCTTTATCCTTTTCTATAGGTACCGTAGCGGCAAGTGCTCGAGGGAACTTTCCACTCGCGTACCACCACCTTTACGACTCCTTCGTAGCACAAGAAGCTGTCTACACATGAGTTTTGTGTTGATATTAGTAACTCCAGACTAGTTCGCTGCGGTGCTTCCTTCTTTCCTGCCACCTCTGTTCTGTGGCGTTCTCTTCCATCTTCTGTGTTTCCTACTCAATTTAATCTCCCTCACTTTAAAGCCTGCGTCTGTGCTCATCTGCGTAATTTGCGTTAGATGAATTTTTGAGGCGTTCAACACCCCCTCCTTGAATAGGGTTCTGCCCGTGAGCGGCGGTGACAACTGTAAAAAAATAAATAAATAAAAGGTTCTAATAAGGAATTTCTTAAGCTAGCTGAAACCCCACAAGAATGGCATCTCCGACGGTGAACCACTTCTAGAATGCATTTAAATAGCATAACCGAGGAGCTTGCTCGCTTGACAAAAAAAAAAAAAAGATTCACAGAAGTGCAAGCCGCCTATCTGCAACCCCTGGCTACAGCACTGATAGTGACGATGGTGGCTTTTCAGCAAATAAACCTACTAAAGATGAGGATTTGGATATGTTAGACTTTGATAAGTTCATGGCCGAAATTGCATTGACATCTCATTCACCTTCAAAGGAATCACACCAAGGAACCTCATCGTAAAAACTGAAGAGACAGTCATCAAGGAGCAAAGATAATTCAAATTTGCAATCTGTGAAAGAGGAGATGAGGCTCTACGAAAACATGGAGATGCTGCCTACAGAAGAGAATCCTTTCATGCGGTGGCATGAAAATGGGCCAAGGTTTTCATTATTATCAGTGCTTGCAGGCAAATAATTATCAGCACCTCCTTCATCAGTCGAGAGCGAGCGCATTTATAGTGTAGGTAGGAATGTAAACACCTCAAAAAGGAACAGGCTCTCGCCAGATACTAGTGAAAGCTTAATGTTTTTGCATCACAATTTGAGAATTTTTGAATTTGAATATTGAATGATATCTATCTTTATCTTAAAGGAGTATATTATTATGTCATGTTTGAGTAATAGCTTTTTTTTTTATTTTATCTTTTCAGCTGATTAATTGAGGTCTCTTTCTTTCATTATTTTTATTCTTTATATTATAGCTAGTTAAAGAATCTTCTTGTAAATTGTAATCATGTTAAAACATAAAAGCTAGTAGCTAAACTTTGTTAATACTTACTGGAAAATGGAAATGGAATATTTTTTGAATAAACACAAACATAAAAAGTTATTAATATTATATTTGCATTTATTATTCCTTAAAGATACTATTTTAATTTATAAAATAAATATACTTGGGCACAAACAAATATAAAATATAAATGACTAAGTATTATTAAAAATTGGAAATTTAACTGACTTGCCAACCAGTACAAAGATGTTCTATCTTAATACAGTGTATGTATTAGATTATTTAAAAATATTGGTATCAGTATCGGTATCGGTCTCTTTTCAAAAAAATAGTATCGGTATCGGTATCGGTATCGGCCCTTTTCTGGTATCGGTACATCCTTAATATATATATATATATATAGGTTAATCTCTACCCTGCGAGGATGTTACATAAAAATACAGATATCGAAATATCGCTGAACACTAATCGTCTAACCATGCACTGTGACGTGTTAACTTAAACTCCAATAGAAGAAGAGAAAGAGTTGCCACATGTTGCTTTATTATATCATGTTAATTTTTATATGTTAATTTTGTTTTAATTTTTTTTTTATTTATTTTTTATAAGCCAGAGCATTTCTGACGGTGGGACAGAGGGAGGCACTTTTGTCCCCCGTCGTCCGCTGGAAAGCCGCCGAGATCCTCCCACTCTTTCCATTCTGGCGATTTAATCTTTGCATTCCTTAGTTTAAAAAAAAAATTTTTGTCAACCCTCACGTCTATTGCCTTGAAATAATCGAAAAAAATCGATTACATCGCTCGTTCGATATATTATCTGTTAACATCCCTTAAAGAAACACATAGCATATATATATATATATATATATATATATATATATATGTTATTATATAAAGTATATATATATATATATACATATATATATATATAGATATATATATATATATATATATATATATATACATATTTATAAACGCTATATTGTAAAATTAGATTAGGATGATACGTTCTTTACCATAGTATAAATAATTAAATATAATTAAAATTATAGTACTTCAATCCAATGTTATAATTTTTGGACCATCTTGTGTGTGTGCACTGCAAATCTTTCTGCGGGAAAAGGCCTCCAAGAATTTAAACAAATTTAATATGGCGCTCTACAGCAAAGTTTATTTCATAATATCGTACAAATATTTTTCTTTAGCATTTATCGTGGTAACAAAATTTTTTTGAAATAAAATTCCTAATATTTATATATATATATGATATATTGTTATATATTACAGCAAAGATATATATATATATATATATATATATATATATATATATATATATATATATATATATATATATATATAATAAATATTTTTTTTTTATATATATATATATATTATAAAATATAAATATAATTTATATATTTAAACTTTTCACCAAAACATAAATATTACATTTTTTTATTTAAGGGGAAAATTGAGAAAATTCGAAAAAAATCCTTCAAATCAAATAATATAAAAATCTCATTTTCTCTTTATAATCCACTTAGGAACATGTATATATATATAGTATATATATATATATATGAGATAAATATATATTATGTAAATATATATATATATATATATATATATATATATATATCTATATATATATATATATATATATATATATATATATATATATGTTAGCTACAAATATTTTTATGAGATCCACATAATTCCAGTGATTTTCTTGTAACACACCCGACTAATAAACATCTAAAAATAAAAATATTATAATACTTCAAAACAAATCCACAAGAAAAGGGTTGTATATGAAAGTAATAGGGTGAATATGTGGGTTCGAAGTAACGCTTTTGACCTCTCTCTAAAACCATTAACATGTCTCATTATTATTATATAAATGATCAAATAATACAACGGATGAAGGTCGCTTTTGTGAGAAAGCACACAAAATATTCTTTTCACACGCACGTCAAGCACGAGCATGCGTGCACACACACACAAACGCACCCGCATTTATTCAGGTAGTTCTTGTTTCGTGAAGTAGCGTTATACGAATTATACATTAGATAATTAGATGATGAATAAATAGTCAAGAAAATTACCAGTATATAGGGTATATAAAAGTCAGTTGCAAGAATAACTGGTTAACATAAATTATATTAAGAATTAAGTTTTTAGGGAGAATATTTACAGAAAATATCATAAATTTATAAAGAATGTAAGCCTAATAAAATCTGATCTTCCAAGGTAAAAACTGCAACTCATGATATTGGCTTTTATTTAGTCTGAAACGTGCAAAAGGTTAAAAAAAAATAGGTTATGTTCACAATTCCATTAACTATTCTTCCCAACCCTCAAGTTCATATATATATATTTATATATATATATATATATATATATATATATATATATGTTATATATATATATATATATATATATATAGTTAAGAGTTATATATATATATATATATATATATATATATATATATATATATATATATATATATATATATATATATATATATATATATATATATATATATATATATATAATTTAAAACATATACTATAACCAATTTACAAGGATCTCAATAATTCATCAAATACCTGAAAATATAAATATAAATGCAAAATTACATAAACTAACAACATAAGTATAAATAAGAAAATAAAATTTAGCTAAATATAACTTACTATAAAAGATAAAAATTTAACTTTTAAATCTACAATATTTATATTATTTATTTTCTTATTTTTAGTTATAGTGTTAATTTATATAATTTAGTATTTATATTTAATACTTTAGTATTTGATTCATTATAAGTTTGAGCCTTTTTGAGAGTATATATATAGTGAAAGAGCAGTATATATATATATATATATATATATATATATATATATATATATATATATATATATATATATATATATATATATATATATATGTGTTCATATATATATACATATATATACATATATATATATATATATATGTATATATATATATATATATATATATATATATATATATATATATATATATATATATATATATATATATATATATATATATATATATATATATATATATATATATATATATATATATATATATATATATATATATATATATTAAAACAATAGTAAAATCAGTAAACAACGTAATACAATGTTAAACTAATATATAGAAGGTCGGTAGTATATATATGATATATATATATATGTTATATATATATATATATATATACATCTTAGTTATATATATATATATATATATATATATATATATATATATATATATATATATATATATATATATATATATATATATATATATATATATATATTATTATTTTTATATATATATATTATATATATATATATATATATATTATTATTATTATATATATATATATATATATATATACATATATTATTTGTAAAGAAGGAAGAGTTATTATATATATATATATATATATATTATATATATATAGATATATATATATATATATATATAATATATATATATATATATGAAACTAATACATCCCTTTCTATATAATTTTCAAGCTTAAATACTTTAATAACTTTAATACTAGATTTCCACAACAAAGAGAGGTAATAATACCGGAAGGAATCACGTCAATAATACAAAATAAAAAGTATTTATTTTCCAAGAAGTAAATGACACACACACAAATTGATCAACACCAATAATTTAAATAAATAAATAAATAAAACAAACAAACACCCGCCTTAACACCTTCATTCCATAATAATAATAATAATAATAATAATAATAATAATAATAATAATAATAATAATAATAATTAAAGGATAAAGAAAATTTTCTCAAAATTTACGAGGAAAATCTGTTTTTAATTTGTATAAATACATAAATATAGAGAGAGAATAGAACGCGCTTTGTAATATTGCAAAAATTATGTAATATTAATGTACCGTATAAACCAATTTATACAATTAACTCAATTTGATAAGTAAATTTATGTATTAATTCTCCCCTACTCCCCATATATATATATATATATATATATATATATATATATATATATATATATCTATATATAGTAGCATTCAACTATAAGTCCCTTAACCGCTATATTGTATATGAGTAAATATAGAGCAGGCAGAGAGGAGAGGTGGAGATATATATAGCATATATATATATATATATATATATATGGGTATATATATATATAAAGTATATATATATATATATATAGTAGCAGTTATAGTATATATATATATATATATATATATATATATATATATATATATATATATATATATATATAAGCAGAGGCCATTCTCCTTGACTGGAGGCGTACATTCCATTTTCTTTCCTTGCAATTGATAATACTCGTGTACATTTTTTACTTTCCTTGTTTTCCTGATATTTGCTGCAGGTAAACTGCCTTCAAGAATTGTTGGTATCTTTAAACTCCGGAAAAGTGCTGCAAGATATTTCATATCTCAGAATCGTGAAAAAAATATATTCTCTGCGATACTAAAATATTTCTTTTACCCAACAAAATACTTTTCCTTCTTCCTATTTTCCTCCTACTTTCTGGCAC
>JABUQX010020931.1:15000-20000 GCA_015478945.1 Trachelipus rathkii
CCAGTCTCTTCTTCCTGGCAAAGTGTTTTGCAACACTCACCTTACATTATCGCTATTGCAGTTAGCACTCACTGCTCTTTTGAACTTCAGTCGTATACCTCCTCCTTTTGAGGAGAGCTCGAGTGACTCGTCTTTCTACAAACTCGTCTTTTTCTCTGACCAAATCTTTGCCCCCAAACTTACCAGCTATGCTCAATCTTACATATACTCCTCTGGTGAACTCTGGAACACACTCCCTTTTGTCTATTTTTTCCAACTTCCATTGCCTTGCATATATAGGTATATATTTCCAAACGTCGTGTATCGGGGCATGTCAGCCTTTAAATTGACCTTGCTTCTGGAATTTTCCCCAACTCCGGTCGAATGGTAGTCTGGACTTTGCCCACCGGATGATATATATATATATATATATATATATATATATATATATATATATATATATATATATATATATATATATATATATATATATATATATATACATACATACATACATATATTAAGATGGAAATATATACTGTATATATATTATAGAGTATATATATATATATATATATATATATATATATATATATATATATATATATATATATATATATATATATATATATATATATATATATATATATATATATATATATATATATATATATATATATATACCTTGGGCACTTCCTCTCGCCACCCTCCATGAGAAGCGGGGAGGGGATCCCCAAGGAATTTTTCCACCAGTACAGGCTCATCCCAGAGGTCATCCATCCAGAGAAGCAATATATTCGTGATTGGACCTTTCGTTTGTCAGGTTTGGGCAGTTCAGTATGTATGAGAGTATCTTGTGTTGTCTGGCATGACATTGTCAATGGGGAAGGGTGTTTTATTTATTGAAGGAAGGAGTGGTGATGACCTGAGTGAAGTCGGGACAATGTTGTAGGAGTTTTGCGGAACAAGGATTGTTCTAGGTGAAATTTCAGGCTGAAGAATTTGAAGTATAGTGGTGTTAGTTATCTGTGTAAAGATTTGTTTAATGATGGGTGTTTGCAAGTGGGGAAGGGAAGTCTCGTAGATGTTTGAATAGTAGGATGAGGGATTGTTTTTGTTTGTTCTTGGCATGACGGATGCTAAAGTGTCTGGTGAAATGGGTGATCTATGGAGAGAAAAGTGATATATAATTGACAACCATTCATATCTAGGTGGTCCCAATACCATATATATATATATATATATATATATATATATAGCAGTATATATATATATATATATATATATATATATATATATATAAGAAGAAGATGTTATATATATATATATATATATATATATATATATATATATATATATATATATATATATATATATATATATGCGTGTCTGAAATTTGACAAACTGTCATTAACAAATGATTTTTGTGTAAATGACGAGAGTGGTGCTTGAAATTTATATCCAAAGCCTAGATATTTTTATTAATAAAGATTCTTATTCCTCAAAAGCGACCTTTGAGTTGCAGAGGTCTGGGCATTCCAACTCTGTAAATGCTCTGTCTGAAGAAACTTTGCCCAAGCGAACTAGAGAACTAACTCTTCAGTGGGATAGGGCCACTACCGTGTTCTCAGAACCTTTAATCATATTATTATATTATTATTACATATTACACATACATATAGATAGATATAGTTAAAGTAAATATTATTATTATTATTATTATTATTACATATTATTATATTATTATATATTATTACATACATATTACATATATATATATATATATACGTTTATATATATATATATATATATATATATATATATATATATATATATATATATATATATATATATATATATATATATATATATATATATATATATATATATATATATATATATATATATATATATATATATATATATATATATATATATATATATATATATATATATATATATATATATATATATATATATATATATATATATATATATATATATATATATATATATATATATATATATATATATATATATATATATATATATATATATATATATATATATATATATATATATATATATATAGAGATAGAGAGAGAGAGAGGAGAGAGAGAGAGAGAGAGAGAGAGAGAGAGAGAGACTTTCAAAACCTATTGAAAAATAAATACTTGAGCAAACGTCAAAATCCGATCTTCAGTTTTAAGAAGTGTCCAACTCATGATCATCACTCCCATATAAAACATTTAAATGGTAAGTACTTTTAAGAGTGTTGAAATCACCCGCATTTCCAGGTGAATTATATATATATATATATATATATATATATATATATATATAGCGTATAATGTATATATATATAAATATATATATAAAAACATATATATACATACATATATATACATATATACATATATATATATACACTGGTATATATATATATATATATATATATATATATATATATATATATATATATATATATATATATATATATATATATATATATATATATATATATATATAGTTATATACGTGGTATATAGTATATATATATGTATATAGATATATATATATTTAAATTATATATATATATATATATATATATATATATATATATATATATATATATATATATATATATATATATATCGGTATATATATATATATATATATATATATATATATATATAGTATATATATATATATATATATATATATATATATATATATATATATATATATATATATATATATATATATATATATTATAGACTGCATAAATGCTATAGAAGTCAGTGGAGTCTCTACGAGTCTATATAGCAATATTGATATCATGGTAAACTTTAATTATTTCCTCCAGTAAATTCTCCTTTCCAGTTGAGTAAGAAATAAAAAAGAAAGAAAAAGATTGGGAAAGAAGAAAGACATTTTAGTCCCATTCCTATTGAGAGTCCCTCCTCCCATTTTCTCCCTCTCTGACGCGTTTAAAATTTCAACAACACCCATCAACAGTTGGGACATTAAAGTTAGCAAACTCTTATTTCGAGGTAGGGCTGCCTAGGACCGGAATTTTCCACACCACACCGCACCAGGGTGAGTGTAGTGCATCGGACCGCACCGCTATGTTTTGATGCGCTCCACGCGCAGCATCCGGTACGTTTGGCTAGCCTTTATTTCGAACTTCACCTAACAATAACATAATCCTCTGCCCCCTCCCCCACGTGCCTCCAAAAGTTCACATCCCCTCCCTTTCAGAGCATAGGTGTCCCCAACCCCAATTCGCCACCGACACTACCGTGATTTTTATTGCCCCCATTAAAATCCTTATACCCTACTAACAAGCATTCTCAAATTCACTTATTTCCCTATTTTTATTAGTCCCCCAGTATTTCCGGCTCCCCACAGTACTCTTCTTCCATCTATTGATGTCTTTACACCATAATTGAGTTACCGTACTTCTTCGAGGACACTTCAGTTTCCAATATTTTTACCTCTGGTGTCTAATAACTAATAATAATAATAATAATAATAATAATAATAATAATAATAATAATAATAATAATAATAATAATAATAATAATAATAATAATAATAATAAAGTAGCAAAGTTATGGAACTTAAAAAGATTTTCTAATAAGCTCTCGCGGCCTTAAAATTTTTGACTGTTGCGAGTATGTGACCCATCAGCTCTTAAATCCTCTATTTAGCTCCTCCTCAACCAGGCACTGCCTAAACAGAAAATATTTTGAGTCCCACTAGATCCGGCTATCCAACCCTGCATGGGGGTGAAACCATTAGGCTACCCGCACACCAACATCAGTTACCGTAGTCGGAATTTTTTGTTACCATGTGTTCAGATTTTAAAAATTAAAAATAAAAATAAAAAGTTTTTCAATTTGGGCAACAAACTTTAGTCAGCGTTCATTATTTTAATTTTAATTAATATAAATTTATGGTAATTGTTTACATTCAGGGCCCCTTACTTAGATTTTTATAAAAAAATTGCGCATAGACTAAACAAAATAGCATGAATAAAAACAAATATGATGTGCAGGAAAAAGTTACAGCCTCTCAAGCTTGGAACAATTGTTTTTTGTTTTCTTAAAAAAAAAAAAATGAACGGGCGTCAAGGTCGGTTTATCCACCCTAGTTCAGGTTACAATAAGATTTTCTAAGTATACACATTTACAATGTGCATACTTAACAGAACATATCATATCCTGAACTAGTAAGATCCTAAAATGAGACCTAAACCTAACCCGGATGGATCGACGATGCCGTAAATTTAGACCTAACCTAGATGGATTTACGTTGCCGTAAACCTACACATAAGATAGATAATTAAAAGCGCATCACTGTAGGATATTCTAATTTTTCATTGCGTCTGTTTTGTAAATTTGGATAACGAAATTCCGGTCAGATTTTTTATTAGAAGAATCTATGGGATTTTTTTAAACTTTGAGAGGCTGCAACTTTTCTTTCCTAAAGACTTGCATCATTTTTGCTTTTTTTTATTCATTACTTTTTTTTAGAGTCTCTGCTGCGATTTTTATAAAATGTAAACAATTACCTAAATTTATTTTTCCTAACTTAATAGGAAATTTTATTTAATTTTTTTTTATTTTCTAATTTTTATCATTATATTGTTAGCAAGTAGAAACATATTTCAATGTCAAAAACATTCCTTTTCAATTTTTTATATATTAAAAAATTTATTTTGAAAGTCTTCGTGTATCTAAAAAAAAATTCATTTTGAGTGTCTTCGTGTATCTAAAAAAAATGACATAGGAGGGGAATTTGTAAGAGGAACGTGCTGGTGGAACGAAAGTCCCTCGCCTGGGGGTTACCCCGTTTGCTATGCATTTATAGAATAGTGGTAGGTAGACGAGAGATAGTGTTTCGTTTTAAATCCCCCCCAATCCCATCACCTTTTTTCTCCCACAACTCGGGAAAATCTTCAATCTGATCATGAAAACTTTTCTCAAATTTAATGTTATTAAAGACTAATATTTATT
>JABUQX010020931.1:30000-40000 GCA_015478945.1 Trachelipus rathkii
TAATGAGGAACTGAAAATGCTGCGCATCAGAGTCAATATAAAGCAGTAATTTAAATTGCAATTACATTTGCATTTCTTAATCATTTTTCAAACCAGTTAGATCCATATTTACCAATTATAGTAAAGTTATTTTTCGATATCTAATAAAAATGTTGAATATTTTTTGAGCAAAAAAGAAATGTGAAAAACAAGAGACAAAAATTTGCAATCAAATGCTCTCTTCGTCTTAAATGACGCAGTATAATATATATATATATATATATATATTATATATATATATATATATTATATATATATATATTATATAATATATATATATATAATAATATATATATAATATATATATATATATATATAATATATATATATTATATATATAATATATAGTATATATTACTTACGTCTTACGTCTTACGTCTTACGTTCTTACGCTTACGTCTTACGTCCTTACGTCTTACCGTCTTAACGTCTTACGGTCTTCCCTCATGGTGAGGCCTTCGGCGTCAGCGGAGGCAACATCGATTTTCCACCCACCTTCCCAAGAATTACATAACCTTTCCTTCCATCAGGCTTTGGTGCATCACGGGTAGTCCCATGTCTTCTCAGGGTCTCCTCCAAGCATCTTTCCATCTTCCTCTCGGCCTTACTTCCTTCCACTCTCCATCACGCACAATTCTAACTCGCGACTAGTTCTCCACCGCATCCTTAATTATATGCCCCTACCATTCAGTCTCGCCAATCTATCCTGTTCAACACAGGCACCACACCAACTCTCTCCCTACCCATTCGTTTCTCACTCTATCTCTCCTCTTCTTTCCCACTATCGTCCTCAACACCTCTCATTTCCAGCAGCTTCGATCCTTTTTTTTCCTCTTTTGTTGTAATGCTCAATGTTTCTGATCCATATGTTAATGTGGGTACAGTATACTATCAAATATTTCTTTTTCACTATTTATATCCATCTTCCCGATCTTTTTTCATAATTGGGTATAAGCTCCCAATGTCCCCGTATTTTTCCATTCTTTGTATCCACTTCCGTACACATCCTCCCTTGCTTGCAATACGGCCACCCAGGTCACAAACTGATTCACGTTTCTCAAATTTTCATGCATCAATTGACGAATCTCCACTTCTCCTTCATCCTCTCTACCCACTCTCATTATCACTGTCTTTTCCGTAATCATTTCTAAACCAACCTCCCTCAAATTTCTGGCAAAACTTTCCATAAGTCCTCTCAATACTCCCTCCTCCCCACTCCAACATGCCAAATCGTCCACGTACACCATTATATCACCATGCAGATTTGGAAATTCCTCTTTAACCTTTCTGATTACTACATCTAAGTAAGCTATAAAGAGTAAGGGAGACAGGACACTGCCCTGTCTCACTCCCGTCCCCACCTCAAACCATTTCTCATTTTTACCATCAGTTCTCACTTTAAACACTCAACAAACGCTAATACAAGCTTTTTGATTGCCTCCCTCAGTCTTTCCTCCCACTCCGTAACCTCCCCCAACAACCTACAGAGTCTGGCTTTTGGGTACCGAGTCAAATGCCTTTCTTAAGTCCAAGAAGGCTATATATGCTGTTTTATTAAATTCCCAACTCTTCTCCAGCATTATTCTTAAAGCAAACAACAGATCCGAAGTACTCCTGCCCTTCCTGTACCCATATTGTTCCTCTCCCACTGTAATCTCTATCACTCCTTCTTAATCTTCTTTCTAAAACCCTTTACATGCAATTCGCTATATGATCAAATAAAGCTATTCTCATAGTTTCCACAATCTCCAAGTATCAACTTTTCCTTATTAAATGGGCAAAACAACTATTCTCCCCTATCAGGGAACTACAAACCCTCCATCCAACATTTATTAAATTTCCACTATTTTTCTTCTTCAATTCCTTCTCTCCTTCCCTTTACAATTCTAATCACATCCATCCTTCGCTCGGCGCTTTTTCCTTTTCCTACATTTTTTGAACAAAGCCTCCTCATATTTCCCATCGTTATCGGATTCACTCCCTCCATCTCCTCTCCCACATATTGCTCCTCTTCCACACTCCTCCCTTCTTCTACATTTAGGAGTTCTCCAAAATATTCAGTCCACCTCTCATTTACCTCGTCCTGTGCTGCCTGTAAGTACCTTCTCCTTCTTTATTTTCTGTTGCTTATAAAGCTTCTTCTGTTAACTTTTATAATGTTTTTGCCAGCTTGAAAATCTTCCTTTCCTCCCTCTGCATCTTCTCTCAATTATTCTGCGCATCATTTCCGCCAAAAGCCTTTTGGCCTCACCTCTTTCACTAATTCTGCCTGTTTCTTGCTATCACATTACTTCAGCTCTTTCTCTGTTCTGTTTCGTTCCCTCAACCACCTTCTTCATTTTCTTCTTTCTTTTCCACACCCAATGCTCTCTTCACATCTTCATTCCACCACAATGTCCTTTTCTTCCTCGTTCCCCTTTATACCACCTCACTGCCCAGCGTTTCTTTCCGCGGTTTCAAACTAATAATTTCTGCAAATTCATATTTGTTAACTGCACATTCGTCATTTTCCTTATTTTCTCCACATATTCCTCTCTCTTCCCTTCCTCTTTCAGGGCTTCAACTTTAATAATTTTCTTTTATTCTCCAACCTGCCACTTTGTTTCCTGTATCTCAGTCTGGCAACCACAAATCTATGAATATGGGTCACTTATTCCAGGAAGCACGGTAACATTTTTATCTATTCTATATTTCACTAGTATGAAATAATCGATAAAGGATTTTTGTTCAAAACTTTCGGTGTTTTAGTTTCCATCTATAATTGTGATCTTATGAGATTCTCGGTGTTTGAAAAATCATTCATAATTTTAAATATTCCCTTCCATGTATATATCTATGAGCCCTCTCTCCTCTGTTCTCTCGTTTTCTCCATGTGGACCAAATACCTCCCACATCATTTCTCCTTCCTATCTCTGGCATTAAAATCAACCAGCAAGTAGATGCAGCATGTTGTCTTCGCCTCCACCCTCCACACTCTCCTCCACCAAATCCATGAACCTCTCCTTCCCTGGATGCCCCTGTTGTGGAGCATATACCTGATATAACCGGTATTTTTTCCTCTTGATTTTAAAGGTACTTATAATCAATCTCTCGTTTACCCCTCTCACTTCCTGTATGAAAGGTGCAATCTTTGGTCCGAAAATAAAACCTACACCATGTTTCTTTATTCCTACGTCGACTCCTCTGTAAGCTAACACATATCCTCCGCCTAAATCTCTGCCACTTTCTTCACCCTCCACTCTCATCTCCGACATCCCCACCACATCTATCCGTCTAGCCTTCATCATCTCCACAATCTCCTCCTCATTTCCTCTATACGTACCCACATTTATTGTGGCCAATTTAATCATTTTAAAAGTACAATCCAAATTCGTAGTCTTTTTTCGTTTCCTAAGTCTAAATCCATGAGTTCTGCGTGGTTCCGAGGCTGTTTCTAGGGTATTGCAAGCATTTTCTTTCAGGCAGTGGCTTGCTAGGCCTATCCTGCCCTAGCCATTTCTCCGTTAGCCGAACAGGTTCTACAGACCTAATTCGTTGCCCAGGGTGCCCGACGGGGACGTGGAGTTGGAGTTGGAGTTCTGCACCCCATATATATATATATATTATATATATATAATTTATATATATAATATATATATATATATAATATATATATATATATATATATATATATATTATATATATATATATATATATAATATATATATATTATATATATATATATATTATATATAATATATATATATATATAATCAGCTAGACAGCTACCCCTCTGTTCCCAGAATTGGAAGTGATGTTGGCAGTCATGCAACGAAGAAAAAACAGCAAAGTGGAAGACCATGACCTGAGTCGACGAAGAAAGCGCCCCTTCCCAACCTCTCCTCACACCCTTAAATGCGAAACCGTTATGGACAAAATCACACCGTGACAGCCACCCAATGTGATATCTCATCAATCTGAGGGTTTATCCCCAGGGCCAGGCTCACAACTATGCCCTTTCATAAAACCCAAGTCATTTAGTACTCCTATCATGCACCAATCTTTTCTCTTGTGATCCATTCATTTTCATTTTCTTCAGACACTCTCTAACTTTCCCAATCCACTTTTTCTTTGGTCTCCCAGCCGTTCGATTCCCACACACAAACACTCGTTTAACTAACCGACTATCATCCATCTTTTCCATATGACCAAACCATTTTAATACACTCTCATTTATTTTCTCATTCACGCTTTTTCTTCACACCACACAGCTCCCTAAAAAGTCATTCATCATTTTATCAATTCTCACATCTAACACGCCACTAAGATTATCCATCTGAACAGGCTGCATCTTACATTTATAACTCATATTCCACACCATAGTCTCGCTACTATACTTTGATACCTGTAACAACATACCCTCGTGCAGGACCAGTGGTGGCTCATGTTTAGGCACTGAGGAAATGCAGCATCCCCTATATTTTCTTTAATTATTTCTTTACACTTGTATATTTTAAAATCCTTAAGCTAAATGTCAGTAGCCATCCCCTAGTTCATGAAAAAATTACAAAAATCCTTCTATGGAACTATGCCTTTCACACACACAAACACCCGCCTACATATTTGATGAAAGAATCTGCACGCTATGTAGAGAAAGCACTATCGCTTACGCAGTGCCGGTCTTTACCATTTCTGATTCCTCTGGAATCATCATCATCCTTCGTCATTCTGCATTTGACATTCTGCCTTCTCTTATGCACTCTGTGCAACTTTTCTTCTGCTATACATTCTATGGTATTCAACGGGGAACCCCACCCCCCCATGGGGGCTCACAGACACCTTTGAGAGTACTGAAACTACGTTATTCATGTTCTACGTCCTTTAAACATACATAAGGACACCAATATTATGGTGTTAAGTACATGTTTACTAACTCGGCACCGCACCGGCATCGCACCGGTCCAGAGCCGACACCTACAATCACTCATTTGCTCCGTTATATGAGACTTCTTTTCATTCCTTCTTCTTAATCCATCTTAGCCGGCTACGCACTTTGTGCTTTTCTTCTGGTTCCAGCTACAGCCCCGGCTTAGTGCTCCAGCTATGTCACACATATACTCCGTCATATGAGACATCTTCTTATTTCTTCTTCTTAATCCCTCTTCAATCTTCCTTCGTCTTCCTTTGTCATGCATTCCATGACACCCCTCAAGGACCCCCTCAAGGGGGGTAGTCCTCAGGCACCTTTGAGGGTTCTGAAACCCTCAAAATCGGAATCTACGTCATTAAAAACATATATAAAAACACCTCATTAGACTCAATTTGTGTCTATAGCCAGAATTCCATTCTGGCTCCGGTTCCTGCTCCGAATCTGGCTCCCGATTATGTCGAGTAAATGCTAAGTAATAGTAAATATTTTCTTTCGATTATGTTTTTTGATGTATTAAACCAACCAGGACACGTAGAAAGTCGATTTAAAAATCGATTTAGAGATAAAAGACCTCAATAAAGAGAATGGAATCATCAGAAATGATCTACCGATCATTTAAAACCTTCTACGAACCAAACACCCTCTTTTGGGAGTTAAGCCCACTAAGTGCAGGTTAAGAAATCAGAAAATGGTCTTCTAGACCTTAAAATCGGTCTTACCGACCTTAATAACCCTAACTTTGCGTATCAAACATCAAAAAACAAATTTTGCAAATTGTTGTTCTGAAACATTTGCAACACCCGGTTGCAACATTTTGACTGCTGCTCCCCACCCCTTACTACTAACACCATATATCATTAACTCTTACCACAGGACTTCCATATTTATACTGTCACGCTGCTGTTGCAGATCGGTAAAACTTAAATACAGTTTGTTGATTTTTTATTCCATCACTTTGTTCTTCTCTCTCTCATTTTATCAGAACCTTTGCTGCTATTGACATTTTAACTTCCTAGTTTAGCACACACACATACTTCTCCTGCATTACTAACATCCGCTTCCTCCATTTGTGTCTAGATTTGCTTTGTTTCATCTTGTTCACATTCAACTGGCAGATTTTCAAGTTCTCTTAGTTTATTTTTTTTATTTTTATTTTTTGTTTAATTTACTTTTTACAGATAACTATCATTCACGAACAGAGCCATTTTCAAGGATTGGGTAGAATAATAAACTAAAAAAAATTATGGGAAAACCACCCAATCCCAAGCCTAACGCAAATCTCTGAAGTGACCGCAGACGGAGGACTTAAATTGAGGGAGATTAAATACAGTAGGAATTTGAAGGAAAAGAGTTCAACAGAAGAGAGGTGACTAGAAAGAAGGAGGCACCACAACGAACAAGCCTGGGGCTCCCAATATTCACACATAATTCATAAGAAAGCAGGGCAACAACTGTACAACGAGGGCGACGCAATGGTGGTGGAATGCGAGAGGTCAACTCTCTCGAGTACCTGCCGTTGTTGTGCCTATAGTAAAAGATAGTGCACCAGAGGGTTAAGGGAGGGTTAAGATATAGAGGGTAAATGGAGTTTGAAGGTAAGGGGCAGTTTAATAGTCTTTTAGCCTTAGCCTCAACTCTATCCAAAAGAAGGGCGGAATCGAAGCCCCCAGAGGTGGGAGCAGTATTGCTTACAAGGGCGGAGAAGATCCTTATATAATTGGAGTAGCTATTTGGAAGAAAAAAATTCCCACAACCTGAACAGAACTCCCAGTTTTTTTGAGGACACTTTAGCAACCATTATGATATGAGGTTTCCAGGATGGTTTCTTGTTTATGCTCAGACCAAGCATGTTTATGTTGTTCACAGGTGAGTCGGGAGAGCCGTCGAAGAAGATAGGAAAGTTGAGAGGTGTTTTTGAGAGGGAGATGTGAAGAAATTGAGTTTTTAAAGAGTTGAACTATACAAGGTTGAAGTGGAGAAGCAAAAGAGGGAGCAGATTTGAAATGAGTGAAAGAATGGAAAAGAAGAAGATGTCGTTCCATCAACAAGTGGCTAAATGGAGCGATCTCAAAGAAAACTAGACATATGTAAGCAAATAGAAGGAGGAAACCCAAAGGAAGGGAGCTTAGAGAGTAGCGACACATGCCACACCACGTCAGAGGCTTTCGATATGTCAAACACCACCACACACGACTCCCCATAGTCCCTGAGGGCAGAAGACCATATGTTGGGGAGATAGGTAAAAATTGTCCATATTTGACCTTCGAACGTCGAAAACCATTCTGGTGATCAAAAAGGAGGGAATGATATTCCAGATGATACAGAAAATGAGAGTTGAAGAGAGTTTCAAAGACTTTGGACAAAATACAAGTGAGAGCTATAGAACGATAGTTACAAGGATCAGAGCAAATACCTCTCTTAGGAATCGGTTGAACATATGCTCGTTTCCAGAACTGAGGGAAATGTTAGAATTGAGACATAGAGAGTAAAGCCAAACGAGAACAGCTGCCAGCTGCCCCAGCTCGGAAGCACACTCCTTTAAAACACGAGGAAGAATTTCGTCCGGGTCACTAGTGTTCCTGACGATCATAGATCTTAGGATCTTATGCAGCCAATCATGTGCAATTGCAGACGAAGTTATGGGACACCTGAGAGGAGAATGAGCAGGAGAAATATTGCTGGAATCTTCTAGAATGGAATTAGATGATGAAAAGGAGGCTGAAGGAGTATTAGCTACAGATCCGTCAGAGAGAATAAAATGAGAAAGGCAGATTTACAGAAGTCATTAGAGATGTTTTTTTTGTCAAGGGGACGGAAATTTTTATCAGTAGAAGATCCAAGGAGGTCAACACACTTCCTTTTGGTGAAAGCACGCTTAGCCTAACGAATCATATCACTGAAATGATTCCGAGCTGAACGAAAATTAATAAGAGTAAGAGAAGGAGAGTTTTTCCATTTGCGATAGGCGCTGTCTCTATCCTGAAGAGCACGAGAACAGGTGCCATTGAACCATGGATTTTGAGGAGAAAAAGATTTAGTAGAAGATGAAATGAACCTGCTCGTTCCCTCGGAGATCACAGGCCCTACTTTTCAGCAGTCACCGAAGCGTCCTCCGAGTCAAAATAGGATTCATACCAAGGGCAAGGAAGCGACGCAATACCCCCAATTAGCCCGATTAAAGTGTCAGAAAGTACGTTTAGGGCATGGTGGAGTTGCTGGAGAGAAGTGTTATAATTAGGAGCTACAAGATTGCGGTCAGAGTTACCAATAGGAGAGAAAATTGTGTATTTGCAGCGAGAAGAAGAAGTGGTGTAGCAAAGGTCAATAGTGTTCAAGAATTGGTTAGGACGATATGGTGTAGTTTCCTTGATCAACTGTTCCAGATCGTTGAGAATACTGAATGTTTTGGCCTCCTTCCCTCCTGTATCAGTATGAGAGGAGCCCAACCAATCAGTGTGGTGTGCGTTAAAGTCCCCTAAGCAAAGGACTTCAGCATTTGAATGAGAAGAAGGAACAGTCTTGTACGAAATAGTTAGATTTTTAAAAAGGGCCGGAAAATCTGTTCCATTAGGAAAGCAACAGCAGTAGTAGTGGATAATAGTAGTAATAGTAGTAGGAAGAAAGATCTTAAGCAATAGAATATCGAAGTTAAGAGATTCAAGATTTTCGAGATGTGCTACTGGAGTGTTAAGGTTAATATAGGCACAGACTCCACCATTTAGTCGGAAATTGTGAAAAAAGTTAGTTAGAGATATTAAGTTTATTAGAGAAATAATCCCTGGATAGCTGGGTCTCAGACAGAAGTAAGAGGTTAGGATGAGCTATTTCGATCACCTTTCTATCCAACCATTCAAGTCGCCCAGCACAAATATTCTGGAGCCCCCACTCAACCTGTCATAAACATCTAAATATCATTCAGATAGTTCCGTGAAAGTCTCACTTTCCTCAACATCATCATCATACCACATATACCTTTACCTTCTCAAACATGAATTTAATAATTATTCTAGTATTCTTACAAACAAAATCCAACATAGCTCTGTGCCACAAATCACTCTCTCCTCTCCACTCAAGCACACACACACACACACTTTCATCCTACACCACTCGCCTTCACCACTTCCTTTCACCTTCCTTTCAAGCAGATCAAATTTACACATTCTAAATACATCCACCACTTATCTCTTCTTCAACCCTACCATTAATATTCTAGCACTCCATGCACCCAGACGCTTCATACAGTTTCGTCGAGAGATACAAGTTCGTTTTAGGGGGCCGCGATCAGGTCAGAGGCATGCATAAGCGCATTCATAAAGTATAAATAAGTGGTAACGGGTTCCTAACCTTGCTGCTTCTGTCCTTTAAGTCGCCTCTTACTATACGCAGAACAAACGTTATGGGAATTATTTCACCCCCATATATTATATATATATATATATATATATATATATATATATATATATATATAGATTATATATATTATATATATATATATATATATATAATATATATATAGTAATGGCCGCTTTTTTGTGAGCCGTGGTGGGTCCCGTTTTTTTGATCGTATATATATATATATTATATATATATATATATATATATATATATATAATATATAAACTTTTATAAATATATATATATATATATATATATAAAATATATATATATATCATTAGTTGTTTTGCTCCTTTAGATATGCGTGTAGTAAGAGCAATCCTATGTGAGTAGAATCCTTAAAGACCCTTTTACTTCCTGTCAATGGTCATTTAATTGACCTTCTTGTGTTTCATTATAATTCTAAATAATTTTCAAAAGAATTATAAAAATATTTCCTTTTACGAAATTAATTTTGTGATTCTTCTTTTTAAATAAATAAATAATATTATTTATAGACTTTCTTTTATAATTTAGTGAACTATTCATATATATTATATATATATATATATTATTTAATATATATATGATATATATATATATATATATTATATATATATATATATAATAATTATATATTATATAATATATATAATTATATATATATATATAATATAA
>JABUQX010020932.1:0-10000 GCA_015478945.1 Trachelipus rathkii
GTACCAATAGAGACGGAGAACGACATGTAAAAAGCAAATTAAACCACGATATACAGGAATGGAGGAGAATGATAAGTGAGAAAAGAGAAAAAAAAGAGTGTAAAGAAGCCCATAAAGAACATCAACGAACTTTATTCTTGTGGTCCTGGTGCCACGGGCTTCCTTCAATTATAGCCTCATCGTGTAACGCCAAGTCCCTGTCAAGTCCTAGTGAGTGCTGAGCCTAGCCCTTGAGAGCCTGAGCCTGAGCCGGCAGCCGAGCCTGAAGCCGGAGCCGGTTTGTTATGCCTAAGAACATCTGAACTCACATAGCGTCGTGAATCTAATTAATGTAGCGCTAATACTCAAGACCTAGCACGTTAAGCTCATGAATCACGTATAGCTCCGAGCTCTTGATGACCTATACCGGAGCCGTAGCCGTAAGCCAGTAAGATAATATAAAGCACAGGACGTAGCAGTCAAAAGAGTGAAAAGCATATAGGATCGAAATAAGTATTAGATATACGTGTTAGAGATATATACCGCATGCGGGTAGTAAAAGAGCTAATATAGGTTGATAAACGTGCGTCGTACTCCGGATATATTAACTCGAAGCCCAAAGCAGAGCCATGATGGTATAATACCTCAAAAGCTAGAGTGGTAAAGCAAGCTTAGGTAAGCTTGTGTGTATATAGGCCGAGTACTGGAGCGGTGGGTAATTACTGTAATAAGTTTAGCAAACATTACAAGTATCCGTCACAGTAAAAATTAGACGTCTAAATGTTATTATAATAATGTTATTAATAAGGACGATTAAGAAATCGATAGTTTAACGTTATTCTCTCAAGCCCTCTAATGTATAGTTATATATTTATATGTCTTGATGAACCTCCCTTTAAGGAGAGGTCTCAGACGAAAATATAATGTCAGAGGATACAGTATAAGGGATTAAAGCACTAAAATTATAGCATAGAATAAAGATAATTGTAAATAGATATAAATAAGTATGTGTAGATGTGTAACTATAAGAAGGTATATGTAATTGTAACCTCTAGAGGAATCTCAAGAAATATACATAGTGATATAATGGTCCTTACATATTTATAGATGTCCTTTATATCGATATATCACACTCTCTCACTACTAACTCAACTAAATATTTTCTTACCTTCTCTAGAGCACTATACTTCTATACTCATATACCTGATGCTTAGATTTCACCACGATTGAGAAAATTACTTAACTGTGCACTAATATTGCGGTGCTACTTTTAGTAATAATACATTTCTATCTAATACTATTATCATGTCTATATAAAGTAAATATTTCTATTAGCTTTCGTACTTATATATTAGAAATGTATACTGTAGTAACATCTAAATTAGTATATAATACACTAGCATATTGCTGGTATGAACGAACAACCAGGTTTATATTATATTTTAGTTTTAAAGTTGTTTTTTATTTTTTTTCTAATCAGATCATAAATTAAAATCTCTTATATACATATATCCAACAGAAGTTACAATAATTAATATTATCTAGTATAACTTTCTCTAATAAGCAATTACGGTCCCTTAAAGCTAACGGGTATGTGATAAAGGAAAGATACGTCCAATTCCCAGATTATTTGGAAATAAGATCGTATATAATTAATAACATCAGGTAAAGATATTACTGAGTGAGTATATATCTACTCAGGAGGTATCTGTTAGTAATATATTTACTCATGGCTTACATATACTAATATGAGTATGTCTCAAGGCTAATAAGACGTAGTCATGATCTCTAATAGTGATTATTGTATGATAGTGATTAATTATATACTTATATGTCTAATGTGTATATTTGTGTTGTCAGTTACGGTGTTGTTATGATTGTTTAAATATACATTATCTTCGCACACAAACAACATTTAATATTTATATAATAGAGTAAATCTTTATATTACATATTTATCTAACTAATACTACTTAATATCTCTATATAGTATAACTTACTAGATTGTGATTTATTTTTCTCGTGAATATACTAATTTAACTTATCATGCATCAGAGTTTTTCCGTGTTATTTCATAAATAAAAGCTAAATGTAATTTTGTAAAGTTAAAACAATTTATATATTACTTAATAAAAAAATTCATATCGAAATAATTCTTATATCCTTACCATTTATTAGAAATTTGAATATACATTAATATTTATGTAATTGTGTCATGTATGTGGTGTGAGATTCGTTCGCGAAATGACTGAATATCTAATAATATATAGCGTTTGGTTCAAATTCTTTATCTATGAATCTTGCACTGTGATTGAATCGATTATCTTTTGGTTACCATAGGTATAATCTCTAGTTTACCCAGTTTTCATTAATCGTTCACTCTTGTGGAGTCATAGTTTATATGATTGTAGATATTCGTCAAAAAGTTATGATGAGATATAGTAAATGCATTGCTAATTAGTGATCTAATTTAGTTCATATTAGTCTGAAAGAATTATCACTAAGCTATTTTAGATTTATAATCAGTGTTAAATGCACTAATACAGGTTTTGATTCCTACTAAGTACGCGTCAAATTTTGTTGATATCTTTGTGTTACTATTTATAGAGATAATTGTTAGCTCTCGCCCATTTGTGATAGTGTTATATATTGATAATCTTTTTTATTTTATTTTATAAATTTTATTTTATTTAATGTTTAATATGATGGGGAAAGAAAATGTTGCTTATAAATATGTCGTAGTTGTCCCCTGAGCTTAGAGTTTGATTTACAATAAGAAGCTTCATTCAACTAATTTTAACATGTGGGAATTTCTATCAGAATAGTCGTAGTAGTATAACTTTATATCGGTAGTCATTTATATTTTGCGCCATTTAGTTTTGTATATAGAGTGTATTTGTAAAGTTCTCACTCATTTTTGTTTTTCAGGAGGTTGTAGTCGTAGATATTTCATAAGATGTAGTTCGCGATCGGAGCCGGAGTCGTAACATAAAATTTCTTTTGAAAAAGATCTACTATGTCTCCTTAAGATTTAGTTTTGTCATTTTGATTTATTTTACTATTATATACTTTCTTTGCCTTTTCATTTGTTCCTGTTATATAGATAATCATGATTTTAATCTATGTTTTTTTGCTCAGTTCAAACTGAGTTTACTGTCAACTGCTCTATAAAAAATATTTTCACTTCTTTTCATAATTTATTTCCATTAATTTTTACTATCTCTCTCAATTTTATCAATTTTCACCCCTCTTCCAGTTATTCTAAAAAATCTGTAACGTAACCTCTAACAAGCAGGAAACAATCTTTGTCGTCTGTGGAGAAATACAATGATCCACTCATGACATGCGTATAGCATTTTTGAACACAATTTCTGATATATTTGAAGATTCCACAGTAATGATAATGGAAAAGACCTCACACTATCATAACTTAATAACAATAAAACTTTCACACCCTTCGCTGTGCGAAGGTCTTACCAACACTTCTCCTATGAACTACTAAAAGTTTTTTTATAATCTACTCTTGTCGCTATAAAATAATATATTTTATAATTACCTATATATTAACTTAAAGTCACTTCTCATGCCTACAGAATCTAACAAATTGCTCAAATTCTGTTTTCTCCTAGCGCAGGCAATACCCTAAAGCTCCTGTTTTATTGTCTCGTCGCCATACTCCCAAGCTCTATGTCACATGACCCAATCATATCTCTGCTTAAGTTATGCTCTTACTCACCCCCATCGAAGACATGCCTTGTCGGTTTCCCACATAAGTAAAATTCGTATGATATCTACTTCAATAGGATATTACTCACCCTATCAGAATGGCTCATATTATTCACAACCAAATTGTGACCATAGCCTTCACTCAAAACTTCTATATTTATATATAACCATTAGACGATGAATTATAGTTGCTACATTCACAGACACAACTAATCTTTACTATAACTCTGATACTAACCAGTTCCCTTATAAGTGATATTGTATGTTCATTCTCATTCCACATCTACTCTTCTGTTTCAGTCATCCATGATACCAACAACCACACCAATTCACATACCACCTACTTACTACTCCTACTACACACAACAACAACATCACAATAATAATAGAAATATATATATCAAAAGATTCTTTTTTGATCTCTTTCTTTATAGTCACTGCGCGTAAATCGATGATCCACAAACGTCAGTATTGACTCTCTCTACTGTAGATTTACACTACCTATCGGATGCACACTGACTATGTCATATTTCTCAATCAATTTTCACCTTCGTTTCTGTAATTCGAGATAGGGTGCACAATATTTTAACAAATGTCCAAGTACGATTCATACAAATATTCGCCTATATTTATGTAAAAAGGACTGGTCTATACTATGTTGCTCTTGGTATACACGACTATCGTACCGAAGGTAGTTATAAGAATATACCCCATCATGTCTATAGAGGCCTACTCATAACTCCAGAGTAGTGGAGGCAAGCCAAAGCAGGGGCGCCCAACTCACTATTCCTTTTAAAGATCGCCTTGGAGGGCTTTAAACTGACTTAAGGAGGATGCGTGCCCGCCATTATGTGCAAGCGCTTTATACCATTACAGTTTAGGTAATTGGTAAAAGAAGCAATATAAGGGAATAGTTAATGCTCTAAGATGTAGTCATACAGATAAACGAGGAGTGTTGAGTGTCAAATGGAGTCCACAAAATAAGAATAAGTTGATAATGAATTCTGTTAGCGCATCAATTATAGCGTAGCCGATTTCGTCATTGCAAATATGATTTACGTCAAGCAGTAAGAAGTGGTTATTGAAGCAGGAAAGCAATACGCGCAATACTAATGTACGCACTGTTTACATTTATCAGTGGAGACCTTACATAACATAAAAGCAAAATGGGCAAGCGGTATATTTCCCTTCCTATATGAGAGCTGGCCGCAGTTCCTAACCTGGGACGTAATCTCTTATAAGCACAATAGGTACATAAAATCAATCTAGATAAAATTAGTTACCAAACCAGTAAAGTCGACTATATCGCCGAAGCAGTAATAACTCAATACTATACCGTACTTGTCTGTAATATTGTGCAAATTATAGATGTATTTAATATGTGAGTGAGTGGGAGGGACTAATTTATGAGAAAAGAACTTTTACAAAATTATCTTAAATACCTAACCTCTACTGTCATATTATAATCAGTGTATTATTAATATAAATTATAATCAATAACAAAGCCTAATTCATTTAATAAGCATACATAACATGACTATCGAACTTAATAAATACAAAAGCAATGTCAATTGTAATAACAGAATATTTCTCGTAGCTTTTATTAACGTTTTGCATTTTTTTTATGAAAGTATTCAATACTTTCTCTAGAATAAAAAAAAAGAAGTTATACTTCAAATTCAATATAATTAATATCTAATTATATATATATAAATTATTATTTAATTTATTATATTTATTATTTAATTAATTATAACTAATTATATTAATTTTAATTATTATATTATTTAAATTAATTATTATTGATTGATTATAATTATTAAATTTAATAAATTATATATTAATTTATCAAATGTATATATAATCTATAATTAATATAAATTATATAATATATATAATGTATAATTATATTAAATATATTAATTAATATTATAATATATATCTAATACCATTAAAATATAATTAGTTATAATTATTAAATTAATATAATTTTTTAAATAAATAGTTAACTAATAATATAATTATAATTATATATTTATATAATTATATAATTATATTTATTCTTATTTTATTTATTATTTTATTATAGTTTCATATAATTTTATATATTTATAATTTATTATAGTATTGTAATTATTATTTATAATTAATTACTAATATATTATTTAATATATAAAATTATAATTAATTATTTATATATTAATTTATTATGATTATATGATTAAGTTAGATTAATGATTGAATAATTTAGCGTACATTGATTTAATTTGCATATATATAATTTAATATAGTTTTTAATTCAATTTTAAATAGCGATTTTGATAGCTTAATTATACTTCATAATTTCAAGTATTATATTGTTTAATTATAATTAATTTAATATTATATTATATTTAATCTTTTATTATATATGAATTATATATATATTCAAATTCAATTATTATTAATTAATGTTATTGAATTGTAATTTATTTATTTATTATTGTTTCAAAAGATATGTAATACATTATTTATTATTAATCCCCATTATGATTTATTAATTATTCTTATTATTTATCTTTATATTTATTTATTAACTTATTATTTTTAATTATTTATGATTAATTAATTTACATATTTAAATAATTTATAATTATAATAATTTTGTACATTTGATATGATATGAATAGATTTGTTATTCATTCATAATTATATAATTAATATATTTTAATAACTTTTCAACTATAAATTCAATTAAATTATTTTTTTTTTTCCTTAATATATAATATATCTATCACATAATTTAAATAAATTAATATTTCACTTTATATGATTTAAATCTAATCCCCCTCATGTGTTAAGCAATAACCATGAAATATAATTAGATTTTAATTAATTATACATAATAGTTATTATAATACTCTAAAGTAATTAGTTCTTATTATCTTTATAAAATTATTATTATTTATTAGTAAATTTAATAATTTTAATCAATTATTTAATAACTAGAAATATAGAATTTAATTTAGATTTAACAACTACTTTTAACGTATACTAGTTCAAATTGGATTTATTTATATTTATATAATATATTAATATTAAAATTTACATGGTTTTTGAGTTTTATTAAAAATCTTGCTTTATTAATTTAATTTTTAAAAATAGTTCCAAATGCTAATGATGAAATATTTATATTATTATATTATTATTATTAATTATTAATTATATTAATTATTATTAATATTATTTAATTATATATTATTTAATTAATATTATTAATTAATTTAATTATTTAATATATAGGATTCTGAGTATAATAATTTTAAATTTAAATTTTATTTTTTATACCGTATAATATTTTTTTATCCCCATGCATTCCTTTTTTTTCTTCTCCCGAACATAATTTAAGTTTTAAAAATATATTAATATTATTATGTATTTATATTAATATCTTAATATATATGTTCCACAGTATACTAATATATTAATTATTATGCTATAGCATAATAATAGAAAAAACGATTTTCAAAAAAAAATCTTAGGAATATTATTCATGCTGTTCTCTCACCCTCAGACATTCCGAATGTGAATCTATAGGCCAAGCTGAGCCTAAAAAATCGTAGACATAGGCTAGGCTCAGTAAACCGGAACCTGCGCCATATTCATCGCAGTGGGGTTCGTCAGCCTAAGTGCGAAACTGTAATTTTTGTGTGACGTCACATATTATGCTTGACGCAGTATGGAGTTATTTGCATATATAAAAAGAGAAAAAAAAGGAAATATATAAAAAAAATTGACCGTACGGAGTTTGGGACTTCTAATCCTTTCCCGATTCTTCCCGATTCACCCCCTCACCCCCTTCACCCCTAACAGCATGGGAAGAGGCATTACGATTGAGCCAGAGTGTAAGGTAGGACAAAGAGAACGTTTTTTATATTACGCTTTTTCTACAATGTTTTCTATTGTGATTGTATATTCTTGTATTCTTTGTGAATTTTTTTCTCATTTTTTTTTAACCAAGTATGGTAATATTTCCTTATTTAAACCTCGCTTCAAGTTAACCTTCACTAATTTGTATACGAAGAGCTCCGAATTTCAATAATAATAATAATAATAATAATATAAAATAATAAATAATCAATAAAAGTAATGAATATATATATACTTAATAATTTTTAATTAATTCAATCTCACATAGAATTAGGTAACTAAATAAAAAAGATAGCACATCAACAATATGAAATGGTAGCTAGAAGCGAGAGGCTTATTATTATTCACCATTCGTGGTTAATTCATTATTATTAATTTATCTATTATTTTCTTATTATTCTTAATTAATTAGTTTATTTATTATTATTATTATTAATTATTATTATTATCTAAATTATTAATTATTAGTTTATTATTATTCAATTATTTCCATTCAATTATTTTATCATTATATTATTCAATTTATTATTCAAATCTAAATTATTAATTCATTTTTAATACTTTTCAATTATAACATATGATTCTCTTATAATTATTATATTATTATTATAATATTGTTATTAATATTATTTTTGTCATATGAATTATTAACTTTTTAAAACATTAATATATTTGTTAATTAATAAAACACGTTTTAATTAAAAATAAAAATTACTAGTTTTAGAGTTTTAAAAGCAATATTAAATCACAAGGGCTCATTGTGACCCTATTTCCGGGCCTTTGTTCTTTCCCCAAGCAACAACTACACATATATATAAGAAAGCTAAATACTTAAGGTAACCCCTATTTTACTATATTTATAGCAACAGCCCTTATTATTACAGTTAGTACTATATTTATACCTCTATAGCGTATTATCAATGAGTATATATAATCGTACCTATATATACGTGTGTTACTATTGCGGTAAATCCTTGTCCCTATTTTCAGTACATTTGCATCCTAGCCGTAGTGGCATTTATTTATTCCATTCTATATTAGTATAGTCTCTGATGTCTGTGTGTGGTGTGTGTTGCCCGGTGCCTTGTGTGTGTGTCGTGCGTGCGTGGTGTGAGCGCGCGCGCTGCATGTATGGTGTCTATCGTGCTGACTGTCTGGTGTGTTGTATATAAGAGCAGTCAAGACGAAGGGTGGAGCAGAAGACGACGTACAGAAGAGCCAGGGCCTTACAGCTTTAGAGGAGGAGAGAGATGAGGGTAGAGAGGAAGAGGAGAGTAATGAGAGTCGCATGCAGACGACGATTAGAGACGAGATGAGGGACGCAATATTGTGAGAGCAACGGAGAGCGGTAAGGACAATAAGCATTCCTCTAAAACGGGTTTAAATAAAAAGGAGGGCGGGAGTTTTCTTTTTACCATCGATACCATTCCTCTTTCTTAGCCATACACGGTTTTTACTCCATTCACACAACCATTCTCGAGGCACGTCTAACTCACCAACTAGCTTGATTGAGAAACAACTTATCAGCGCGTATCGTAACAAATAATATTAATTTATATACATTTATCATACTCTCAAGTTTAGGTAAAGCATCTACGCAGAAACTCAGAGGGGAACAGACATAAATATACGCTGGTTACACACTTTGCTTGTCGTTGATAGACCGTCGTCGTAGGTAAAGTGATTAATCCACTTTAACAAGTTTACAGGTGCGTTGAGCCCCAACGCACATTGGGATTTCCTGGATAACGCAAAGAGTTATTGTATGTTAGATTCATGATATAATGACTTATAAATTTATATAAAGGGGGTAGACAAAGGAAGTTTTGAGTGTAACAAAATTAGTAAGAATTTATCGTACCATAATATATTTCTTTCCAATTAAATATCATAAACATTATTAATATTTATTAAAAACAGTTTATAGTAAAGTATATATAAATACTGAGTAGTTGTCACCTTTAACGACTATGATATAAAAATTACCAGTTGACTTGTATATAACAAGAAAATAATTGATGTATATTCACTACATATGATAAAAAAGCAAATATAATACAAAAAAATATACTACCACTTTGATAATTTTTAACTAAGTATTTACAACCCTTTTATCTACTCCTTATCTACTCTCCCAAGGACTCGTTAATATCTTAATTGTTACTATCAAATTTTTATATAGTATATATTAATTATATTTACCTACCTATACTACTTATTAGTACGCTAGCCTATACTCATCTAATTAGTTATCGCTATATCTATACCTATAGCCCCCTAAATAATAAAATCCAAAACGTATATACTAATTACTCATATATATACTATCTAATACTAAAATTTTTATACATTATATACTTATATATTCCCCAACTACGAGCGTATG
>JABUQX010020932.1:17500-25000 GCA_015478945.1 Trachelipus rathkii
AATCCTGTTCAACCCGCCATGGAATTTGCTATAGGTTTCAGCGAAAAACACAGACAAATGGTGGAAGGGTAATGGGATACGTAGATGTCCGGAACACAGCTGAAGCTCCACCGTTCTCCATCTTTGAACCATCGTGTAAACGCATAGAGTCGCTATGGACTCCGCGTGAGATAAAAGGAATCCCTCCACAGGCACCGGGTCGGTGCCTCCGATCTTATGCAAGACTGGATCACTGCAGAGAGCAGGAGGCGGAGAGACCACTGTGAAGGGTAGAGGTAAAATCAAATGGCCATGACCGCTCGGCTGAGGAAGGTTCGAAGGAAAGCAAAGATGAAGTTACCAACCCAGCAAATGGCCATAAGAAGGGTTGTGACGGACACGCTCTATTATAAGTGTCAAGGCCGACGAGGTAGGAACCTGAAGACGGATGAACAGCGAGCACATGAGCTGCTTCCTCCGCAGGGATAGGGGCATCACCCCGGCCTCCACCTCCAGGCTTTTCCTCGGAGAGGAACGGAACGCACCCGTGGCAATTCTCAGACCTTCAGTCTGAATAGGGTCAAGAAGGCGGAGGTAGGACTGGAAGGTCTGCCCAAATATGCACAACCATAATCCAGTTTAGCCCGCAACAGCATGATGTAAAGGTGGAGCATGGGTTTTTCTGTTCGCACCCCAAGTCTTGGAGGTGAGGTGCCGCAAGAGATTCCAAGGAACGGCGGCAATTAGCTTTGAGGAGAGTAATATGAAGGAACGGTATCGTGAGGCGCTCAGCAACAGACACAGGAACCGCACCCTCGGCTCCACACGGATAGGGAGGCCATAGAGACGTAACATTGGAGGCAAATGCAGGCGACCCCTACGACAGGAATTTTTCCGGAAAGCACGGCTGAGTTTTCGACGTGGAGAATTGTAAAGCCAGCGGCAGAGCAGCAGGAAGGAACCTACTGATGGCAACCTGAAGTTGACGTTCATACAAGGAAGTTTTAGCTCAGAAGATGTCAAGGCCCAGAAGATCGTAAATAGTGGAGCAGCGCACACGAACGTCGGATGGAATCGACAACACATTGAAACCAATAGCGAAAAAGCAACACGCTCAGTATCACTCGCTGCGGCACACTTCGTCGCAGGACAAAAACACCTCGACAGCGCGACACACAACGGACATGAAACGAACGATCCGACATCAACAACTGAAGGAAAAGTTGGCCCCTAAGTCCCAAAGAGTGGAGGCTCCGCAAAACCCCACCTCCACGTGCTATCATACGCTTTTTCGAGGGTTAAAGAAGACGGCCAGGGTCATTTTGTTGGAAGCAAATGATCAGAATGTCGTGATCCAACGTTTTAAGGAGAGATCCTGGTCGAGCGATGGCGCGAAAACCAAGATTGGTTATCGAAAATGCATGGAGTCTCAACGTGAGAACAAGACGGGAAGCACCAATCTCTCCATGAGCTTACAGGTATTGCAGGTCAATGAAATAGGGCGATGGTTATCGGAAGAAGTCGGAATCCTTCCCAGGTTTGGGAATGGGACAATATATGCAGTAGACCAGACAGGAGGGAAGACCCCCTCCACCCATATTCTATTGTATAAGCCGAGAAGGAAGGCAGTGGCAGACGGATGAGCACGTCGAAGCATCTGAAAGGAGATGCCGTCAGGGCCAGGCGCTCCATCCCCGCAAAGCTTGAGGGCGTCTAGGAACTCGGCCTTGGTGATAATAGCGGTTGTATGGAAGGTCTGTACCAGGCGGAACAGAAAAATCAGGAAACTCCACCCAAGCAGCCAGAACGAAAAGGTTCAGGATAACGGGAAGCCGCTGGAGCAGGACGCGTAAGTGATGACCCAACTTGGTCGCCACACCGTAGGGAGCAGAGATGACATGAGAAGTTTGCGGCGTAAGCGGGATATAGGCAGATCAGCATGGTGGTTTCGTGAAATTTTTGCACCTTTTTATGGACCTGATGTTATCAGGCGTAGAAGAATTCAAGGTGGAAGGCGTAATGTGCGAAAATACTGTTCCGCGTATCGGCGATTAAATACGCCGGGAAGCGGCCGGAAGCCTTTAAACAGAATCAAGTTGAAAGGTGTGGGAGTCTGTTTATATAGCTTATACAACTTAGCTTTCACGATAGCCGAGCACACTCTGTTCCACCAGGGTGTTGTTGATTTCCGGGTCCCAGATGAACGGGGAATATGCTCCGTTGCCGCCTGAAGGATAACTTCCTGAAAGTAAGTGAAGGCATCCGCCGGCGACGGGAACACGTTAGTAGCAGGAAAGACAGAAAAGTAAGTGGCCTGATGAAAAGAAGACCAGTCTGCCTCCTGTCTCATAACGCAGCGCAGAATAAGGGTGGTAGCTGCAGCTGGGGAAAGGAATGGTTAATCATACGATAGGGTATGTGGTTCACTACACAGAGGAAAGTAGACTTTCCACCCAAAAAATCTAAAAGACGAGATGGAACACAACGAGATGTCAACACAGGAAGAAGTGCCGGTATAAAAGTTCAAAGGTGGGAAGGCGCGTGTCTGAGACACACCCAATGAATAAAATCCTGCAAATACTCAACGAACGCAACCGGCATGGGGGAACGTACAGAGTTCTCCCACAAGGATGGCGGAGGTTAAATCACCGAGAAACCAACATGGGGCCGGTGGGAGACAGCGTAAAAAAATCGACGAGTCTTTCTTGGTATTTTACAGCTGGGCGCCAGGTACACCGAGCACGCGTAAGCGGCGCGTCAAGATGGATACGAGCTGCCACGGCATGCAGCGGAGTAGAGAGTGGAATGGGAGTAAATGGGACAGACCGTGAAGCAGGACGGCTGCCCCACCTCTGTCGCTAGTTCCACGATTCAGGGAAATAAGGGGGTTCCCTGAAGGTTGCCAAAGGGCACGGTCACGCAAGAAGTTGCAACTCCTGTAAACAAACAGCCAAGGGCTGATGGATGATCGACAAGTAATCTCTTCAGCTCTTCGTAATTGGCAAAGTATCCGCGGCAGTTTCCATTGGATGAAACGTGCCATAAAAAGGGAAATATCAAATGGTCAGGACGATCCGTGACAATAGTCATGATGTTTTGGGATGTGGCAGTCTTTTCAGAGGTTAAAGGCGGAAGGTCCGTGGAGCCGCCCGGACGACCACGACAGGAACCTAAACCCCGGAGGGAGAGGAGATCACGCAGCAGGATATGTGTGGACCCCCAGCTTTATCGAGGGGTTCCTGGGCACATAAGGAGAGGGCTCGCCAAAGAGGCGGGCCAGTTACACTCCACATTTCGAACATACCTCCCCTCAGACGCACCTCTGCCAGACTTCTTAGCAAGCCGGGAAGGGGGACGCGTCTTGCCAGGGGGCCCTAACAAAGGCTGGGGAAGATGGAAGAGATGAACAAGTAAAGAAGGTGTCGGCGGGAGTGGAGATGAATCACATCGGATGAACAGTGTAATGGAGTAGCAAGGTAAAATTCGGAACGGTCCGGCTGGAGGAGAGACAAGAAAGCTCCGTGACGGGACGAAGTTCAAAGTAGGGTGGAGGGAAGAGGCAGGAAGGGAAGACTCCTCCATCCTCCTGCAACCACCAGCAGCCAACCCATCCTCAACACACATCGAAGCGGTACCACGTCTACCCGAAGGAAGACTGCGAGCGGGCGAGGTGTCAATCGATACCTCCTCGGACCTCCCCTCGGGTGGGACAACAGTGTCAGCACGTGACAACCCCACGGAAGAAGAGTAGTCCGAAGAGTCCATCGTGGCATCCGAAAAAGTTTCAGAATGCTCGAATAGTGCAGAAGCGAAGCGGGCTTAGGCGGAGTAAGTAGTAATTTATCAGAACGGGCAGAGGGCGGACCACTGGTCCGAGATCGGCCACGCGGGTTGTCGCACGGCGAGCCCGTTTAGGCAGGACAGAGACGGGTCCCCAGTACAAACGGGATCCTTCTGCTTCAAGAAAGTCCGCGGCCCGATAAGCAAGCGAGTACGGATGTCTGTCTCGGGAAGATCCGCCCTTGGACGGACTCTCGCAACCGTTAAGAGGGACTTGGTGTTTTCCCGGCGAAACAGAAGCAGGGCGTTTCCGGGAGACGGTACAGGTAGGCTTCGACGAGGCACATGGACGATCGCCATCGACCTCAGAAGCTGAACTTATCGCAAAATCAGATATCCCCTCGGGAGCTGCATGGACCTCTACAAGGAGAGGAGCATGAGAGAGGGTCGTGTGTGTCGGCGAAGAACGACGAGAGGGCCGGCGGACCATTTCGGGAGAGTTGGGAGGACAATTGGCCCGAGCCACAGAAACCACCGAAACAGGTGATTCGGTAACCGGCACAGAAGGCCGAACGGACGAACGTGAAAGCGGAACAAGCTCGGACACACAGCGCAAAAGTGGCAATCGTTTTCGAAAAAAAAATTGTAAGGCGTTAACTGATGAAGTTGTCGTCGCCGAAGCATAAGAAAGAGTAAGATGAGTCAGCTTCTCCTTTGCCCGGCGGATAGCCTCTCGATGGTTATACTTATGAATGGCGCACTACTCCAGGATTTCCTTCTCCAAGGCAAAGAAGGGGCAGTGGACAGAGGAGGCCGGGTGTGGGGCCCTTGCAGTTAGGACAACATGGAGGATTTTTGCACAGTTCGGGTGGAGAGAACTTCCACATGCAGGACATATGGTCTGGGGAGACCGACAATATTTCTTGGGATGACCAAATTTATGACACTTGAAACATTTTCTCGGGAAGGGCCAAACTTATGACACTTGAAACATTTTCTCGGGAAGGGCACATAAGTCCTAACCGTGTGCACGGTAAAATCAAGTCTCACCTTCGATAGAGGGAAAGGCACAGAGGGGTTCTCCTTAAGTGGAGGGAACCGGTAAACGCTGGGGACAAGCACGAGGTGATTCTGTAAGTGAGTAAGAATGTCAATCGAAGCATCGGAACAGAACTCCGGCGCATATATGGTACCTTTCGACGTGTTACGAATATCGTCAGACTTAGAAAGGATAGGAATCTTCCCCAAATGTGAAAGGGAAGCAAGTACGTTGCTTTAGGCACGAGAGGCAACACGAATCAAGATGGAACCGTTACTCATTGGCGTAGCCTGTGGTTCAGTAGTTTGAAGAGCACCTTCCAAAGCACCACTAAGAATGAGCTGGCTTACAGAAGTCAGTGGACGATATGACGTCGAATGCAAATAAAAATAAAGCGGGTAGGAAGCAAGACCTAGGAATCCCGGAGAAAGCTATCGCCAGAGTTGGTGTATACTGGTTAGGAATGGAACCCCGTTGACGCAGGGGCTCCTGGAATGGCAAACGTAAAGACCGGAGAGACCAAAGGCTATCCTGAGAGGCACAATAGCCTCACCTGGTCTAGACGGGGCAGTCCCTGAAACAGGACCGGAAACGAGGGCGATAGGGGTGGGTGGTGGAATACCAACCATTTCATTATCAACAAGGGCGTCAAAGCCCCTGCTGATCGCAGGCCTGGGAATGGCCAGGGAGGAGGACGGTTGGGGACCGCCGAATGGTGCATCTGCGCCTTTCTGGAAAACGGTAAACTTTTTAGATTTTCTCTCATGAAAAATACTCCTGCAAAAACATCAGCATCGGCAATAAATAAACACAAATTCATAACACAAATGATGAATAGAAACATAAATCCCGGCAGCGTAACTGCCAGCAACCGCGCCTCACCACAGGCCCAGAGTACCTACCCTCCCCCCTAGAACCCCACCCCCGAGGGTGGGCCATGGGTGGTGGCCTCGGAGAGCCCCCGGAACTCCGCGTCCAGTACAAAGATGAAAATAAAAGCCGTGCACCACACGAATAAGATAAAACGCGAAGCCCAAGATTATGCCCCAAGTGCAGGACAGCCTCATCAGTGGTTAGCCAAGGGTTCGGACGCCTAAATAAGGCGGCCCGGAGAAAGGCAACAAAACGGTTTTTAACTGTAACCCTCACCCACGTAGGCAAGGAGGGCAAGAATGGAGCCATGACACATACGCAGACAACAGCCCAGTAAGCTCACAGGAAGCAGGGGAATGGGCGCGAACTCTCAGAAGAGAAGTAGGATACGTGAGGGTAGTAACGTACAGAAAACGGAGGAGAAGGAACATAAACTGAGGGGAAGGGTAGGGGAACGGGAAATAATAATAATAAAAAGAAAAAAGAATAATAATAACAATAAAATATAATAATAATAATTAATAATAAAAACAATAGTAAAAATAAATAATAATAATAATAATAATATAAATAATAATAAATATTAATAATAATAATAAAATAAATAATATAATAATAATAATAATAGATAATAAGACAAAGAACATAAATGGAAAGGAGGGGAACCACAAAAGGGGGAAAAATCAACGAAAAACAAAAACGTACAACCACTTCGCAGATACCATTCGGAAAAGGTATCTGAGCCCCCACCCCGACAAGGTGGGGTAGTTAAACGGGGGGGGTAACAATAATAATAATATAATAATAATAATAATAATAATAATAATAATAATAATATAATAATAATAATAATAATAAATAATAATAATATAATAATAATAATAATAATAATAATAATAATAATAATAATAATAAAATATAATAATTAATAATAATAATAATATTAGGATTAACATCAGCCTTTGTTTTATAAAAGTTTGATTTTATTTCAAGTGTTCATAAATAGATATTTTGTAACATAGTTTTAATTTTCTTAATAATCTGTTAAGCTCTTTACATGAAAAGAAGAAGATATATTTATTTAATTTCTTTTTCGTTTCGTTTCTAAACTTGAGACATCTTCAAAGGATTAATTCTTGTGAGCGAAATGAGGTCTTAAATTATATATAAATAATTAAATCAAATGATATTTAGTCTAACAGATAATACATTAAATTTTTATGTTAATGTCTGGTTCTAGATGTTTTATGTAGAAGGCCTCCGCAATTTTACGTTTCTGGACTTCACATGACCGTATAATATTGTGAAGTGTTTAGAAATATTGCTAATAGTTGATTGTGAAGTGTTTAGAAATATTGCTAATAGTTGATTGACCATGTGTCGTTTTGAAATGTTTTAACAGATTTTCGCTGGGACTGTAGCGAATGCTTGATATGAAACCTGTCAGACAATAGATTCGTCGTGTAACAATATATGTCGACGTACAGTCGAACTCAGGGCAGTAAATTGGTACGCAACGTGATGGTTGTCGGTCAAAAGCATCTCTTGTGCTAAAGGAAGATGACAGTTGTTTGGATTTATGGTATAGTCTGACTTTAATTTTTGGTGTTTTAGTTTTGAGGGTGAGAGTTCAAAATATTATGAAAGGCACTCTCTTCTTTATCAAAGTTAATATCATCGGACGTTTTCAAGAAGAAATATTGTAGAATTTCTCTGCTTATTTGTAATTTTCTCTTTATTAAATATTTTTATAATTATTTTATTAATTTAAATTTTTAACTGAATATTGTGGATGATCACAGTTAATTAAAATTTACTTACAACTTAGA
>JABUQX010020932.1:30000-33809 GCA_015478945.1 Trachelipus rathkii
AAAAATTTATATGAGGATGTTTGTTATAATTGTCAACCTCACCTTTTATTCTTCACTATCAATACTCATCATGTATACGACATTCTCCAATAATTTTATGTTATACTCTAAATATCATTTCTTATGTATTCTATTCATTATTTTTTATTTATTATTTAAATCTTTAATATATATTTATTTTATATTCTTATTTTACCAATCTAATTCTTTTTATTACATATTTTCTTTTTCATTCTCTATTTAATCTTTCCTTATATATTATTATTATATTATTATTTATTATATCTTTATATATTTTAACTATATAATATTATTATTATATTTATTATTATATATTTCTTCATATATTATTTTCTATATATTTCTATTTTATTATATTTATTATATTATTATTATTTATATATTTTTTATATTTTAATATTTTACTTTATTAATATTTTATATATATATATTATATATTCTTATATATTAATATTTATATATTATATATATCTATATAATATATTTTATTAATTTATTAATATATATTATAATTCATTATATTTATAATATATTATATTTATCTTATAGTATATCTTTCATATCTATCTATTTATATCTCTCATATTTATAATATCTCTATCTATTAATTATACTATATATATTTATGTATAATTATATAGACAGGCAGATAGTTGACAATAGATTAATATATTATTATATAATAAGTGTTTGTTTATGGAGGTGTGTCGTTAAGGTTGGTAAGGAGACATAAGGAATGGGGTGAGAAAACATTTTTCCTCGTTAGACTTTTGGGTAACTGTCCATTAGATACAAATTTTAAGTCCTACCTAGTCATACATGTTCAAAATTAATAAAAACTTTGCGAGTCATTTCTTTTTATGATTTTATTCTTTCAGCATAATTTAGATTTTAAATTAGGAAAAGGTGACAAAGAAAGAGACAGCAATGGAGTAAACATTCTCTCATAGGATGCTCATTATTATGCAACATCTTTACCGCCCCTCTTGTGTGGGGGTAAAATAATTTTACGTCGAATTAGAAGTTGATGGTTATTATAATTGCTCTTAATTGTTAATTATGCAAATTATAATATACATAATATATCTTGCATATATATATATTATATTTACATATATACTATAAACATTATCTTTTTTGGGGGGGGTCTTGGAGATGAAAGAGGATGTAAGTTAATTGTCTGTGACTCATGCAATGGCTGAAAGGACTTTTACGTCTTTTTTTTTTTTTTGCGATATTCTATTATTTATTAGTGTTATTTGCATTTTATACTATACTATTTTTTTATTATACTTTTTTTTTTGACTATTTATTATTATTTTTGATTATTATATTATTATTATATTATTTATTATATTATATTATATTATTATTACTTAATATTCTTTTATTTTATTAAGAATTTTGGTACTTATTTTCAGTTATCAATTTGTGTGTCATCCTTTTATCGTAGAATATACTAAAAACATTTAATAATTATATATTCCTTTATTGATTGAACCCAAACAAGAGATAAATTAATAATTTACTTTGTTGGCTATCACTAATTATTACACCATTGCTATTTATATTATTTATAATTATTAATTTTATTTTAATTATTTTATTATTTTTGTTAATTATGATATAATTAATTAATATGTAAAAATTTATATTAATTTTTTTATTTTTATTATTATTAATTATTAATTTCAATTATATTATTATTATTTTATAATAAAGTTTTGATTTATTTATTTCATATATGATTTATTTATTTCAATAATTATTATCGTAATTATATTATATCATTTAATTTTCGTAGTTTGACTTATAAATAGTTTTAATTTTTATAAATAACTCTATACATATATATATTAATTATATATTAACTATATATTAATATGATAATATTGATATAATAATATAATATAATATGACTACGTATAATTAACAACATAAAAAATAAATGTTTACAGGCTTTTCGCGTTTCTTTACCCTTGTCGCGTATCGCTCGACGTGGGTTATTCAGTACGCCACCCTCCAGGTTGCAGAACCATATGCAATACATCGTTGTGACCAGAGATATGAGGGGGCGGGCTTCCACGATCCACATCTCACTCATATTAGAATGACTGAATAGATCATTTAGAGTGAATAGTATAATGACTTTGTTCCTCCCTAATCAGCGCTAATAGTTCTTTTCTCCGAACATTATCGTACCAGACACCTCAGAAATCGGAAAATTACGTTAGTGCGCTTTATTATCAATAATACCAAAAATGAATAGTAACAAGGGAACTTTTTTGTTTTAGATTTTCTTAACAAATAATAGATCTTATTTTGAAAGACTTTGTATTCATTTAAAAAAACAACTTTTTAAATATGACTTTTAATTGAATTTAACAGTTGCCAGTATTTTTTGTTTCTTCTAGTATTGGATTTCCAAACTTTTTCCTTTTAACTTTCTCCCCCCTTACTTCAATATTGAATAAGGATGTCTGGTTTGCATCGAAAGCTCGAGAATTTCTGGTGTCTAATTAATAATTGTTTTTTTTACTTGTGCGTATGTTGTTTTTTTTTTAACTAGGTTATAACGTTTTAATTGCTTTAAAAGGTTATAAATTAATATTAATTATTAGATTTTAACTTTTTATTAGATTTATTGTATGAATAATTTAGGAACAAATGGCGTTACCGCATTCTTTATAGTTTCGGTTTTATGCATACTGCTAATTTATATATATCATCTATATATATTATATAAATACTATATATATATATAATATGTATATCATATATATACTATATTATATTATATTATGATATATATATATATATATTATAGTTATATTATATATATAATATTATAAATTATAATTATAATATTATATATTATATATATTATAGTATATGTTATAATGGTTTTGCCTTTCTCTTTTTGAGTTATATCTTTACACATTTCTCAGGCAACATTCTTACTGACCACCATTCAGATATCTTACACATACCTCACGTCCCCTCCTCTTCTAGAGCAACATTTAATGAATCCTAACACTTTATCCCCCTAATGTGTGGATATAATCTAAAATATTATATAATTATAATAATAATATTATATATAGATATAAAATAATAATATTATAAATAATGATAATTATAATAATAACATAATGATAATAATATATAAATAATAATAATAATATAATAATATAATAATAAAAAATATAAATAATAATAATTAATAATAATAATCATATATAATAATAATAATAAATAATAATAAAATAATAATAATAATTCATATAGTAATAATAATAATAAAATAGATAATATTATAATTAAAACTTAGAATTAAATATATCATTGGTATACAATATAAATAATAATAATAATATTAATAATATTAATATAATAATAAATAAAATAATATTAATAATAATATATAAATTATAATAAAATAAATAATAATAATAATATAATAACTATAATAATATATAATAAATAATATTATACACTGAATAATATAATAATATATAATATTATATATAATAATTATATATAATTATAATAATATTAATAATAAAATAATTAAGGTAATAATAATTAATAATTACAGAATTAATCAATAATAAAAGGTTTGAGATAACTAATTAATAGATAATAATATAATAAACATAATATAAATAAGTTGATAAATAATAATATATAATAATAACTAATAATAATAATAATGACTATATTATTATAATATGATAATAATAATGATAACATATAATGATAAATCAATAATAATAAATAATAATAAT
>JABUQX010020933.1:5000-7500 GCA_015478945.1 Trachelipus rathkii
TTAAAAATACAAATTTTAAAATCTTTTGACTTAACCTTGTTCTAGGATCTCCATCAGTATATTTGACAAATAAATTAAGTAGAATAGTTATAAAATTATAAATTAAACAATAATTGGGGTAACAGATTACTGGTCAAAGTCAAAACCGCTGCATTAGCCGGTATAGCAATTCATGAAAACTTGTAAAGGTAAATGGTGTTGCTATTGTTACAGGTTATTGACAGTATTGACATAACAGGACTATCTTAAGTAAAGTAATTAAAGTAATTAAATATATTTAAATTTTATATTATAAATTTCGAACATTATCGCAATCATGATCTGATCTGGAAAGCTAGCTAGCTACCACATAGTTAAGTAAGCTGATACTAAGAACTAGGCAAGCTTGCATTGGATACCTCCCCAAAAAGAAGCTGCACAAACCCACCAGAGTCAAGGTTTGGGTTTTATGGTAAAAAACCCGGGTTAAAATGGGAGATTGTTGAAAAAAAAAATACATCTATTTGAAGCTAAGTCCCCTGAGTTTCAGAATTGTCCCGTAAGGCCACTTTAAGAAAATGAAGAATTTTAATATATTATTTCTATTATATATAATATATTATATATATATAATATATATTATATATATATATATATATATAATATATTTATATATTTATAGTAATATACATATATATATATATATATATATATATATATATAGCGTCGGGGAGTGAATTGGAACATTAAAATTCGTGGGCTGTGAAGGGACTACATATAAAAAGAAAAAAAAATTTTTTTTTTTGCCCATTTCAATAATGCGGTAGTAATACAAATTTTATTTAGATTATCTTTAATTCTAGAGAGTTTTTATATTTTAAAAAAATTATAATGTATTAGTGGAGAAAATTTTCTTAAATAGAATAAAGTTCGAAATTTGTTTTCTTAAACTTTGTGTATTAAAATGAAAAAGCTGAGCGGATCTAATATTTTTCCCTGATAGCAGTTTGAGTATGTTAGCTTTAAACTACGAAGATAAATCTTAGTTTAACAGTACAGAGTGGTTAAATCACCATGGCTTAAGTGTTCCTATCCACTGCCACATAAAAATCATGATGGGTTGAATAGGGACACCATTGCTATTTTTATTTTGTATTATTATTATTATTGATATTTTTATTACGTATATCTAAATCTCAATATAATAACAGACAACACACAGTTAACTATGATTAGAGAAAAATTAAATAAAAAATTGAATTTATTCGTAAAATAATAATAATTATTATTAGTATTATTATTTTTATATATTATTATTATTTATATTATTATTATTAGTATTATTATTATTATATTATTATATTATTATTATTAGTATTTATTATTATTATTATTATTATTATTATTATTATTATTATTATTTTATTATTATTATTAACAGTAGTAGTAGTAGTAGTAGTATTTTATTATCTATTATTATTATTATTATTATTATTAATATTATTATTATTATTAATATATTATTATTATTATTATTATTATATATATTATTATTATTATTATTATTATTATTATTATTTATTATATATTATATTTTTATTATTATTATTATTATTATTTATTATTATTATTTTTATTATATTATTATTTTTATGATTATGATTATTAATTATTGATTATTATTATATTATTATTATTATTATTATAATATTATATATTTATTATTATTATTTTTATTATATTTTATTTTATTATTATTATTATATTATAATTATTATTATTATTATTATTATTATGATTATTATATATTATTTATATTATTATATTATATTATATTATAATTATTATTAGTACTATGAGTTTTATAACTAAATCTTATTATTAATTAAAAAATAAATCCTATATTAAATTAAATTTTACATATGAGGAATGCTTAAACAATAAATTTAATTTTTTAGACGTGAAAATGAAAATAACCAACGATGGTACAATTGAAAGAGATATTTACGTTAAAAATACCGATAAAGGAGTTTATATGAATTTCGACTCATACACACCTCTCGCCTATAAGATATTCTAAATAAAAAACACTTGTACACAGGGCTCACAAAATATCATCTAATTTGGAGCTCTTTGATAAAGAAATAAAAAGAATAAGTAAGCTACTAATTAACAATGGTTTTCCTCAATATTTAGTAGAAAAAAACGCTGAAAAACACATTAAATATATTGGCCGATCCTAAAGACAAAGATAATAAAAACCTCATCTTCTATTACAAGAGCGAAGTGGTAGGGTTCAATAAATAAGAGGAATCAAATTGAAAATCATTTAAAGAAAACATATCAAAGGGAAAATAATGAAGCAATCACATTAGAAGTTATACAGCCAACAAAGTTGTCTTCTTGCTTTAGTGCTCGTGATGTACCATCTGCTGACGAGTGTACCAACGTCGTATACCAATTCCATTGCAATGAGAGTGGATGTAACGCCACTTACATTGGTTATACGACGAATACACTT
>JABUQX010020934.1:0-7500 GCA_015478945.1 Trachelipus rathkii
TGTATATATATATATATGAGGTAGAGCATATATATATATATATATATATATATATATATATATATATATATATATATATATATATATATTCTGGTGTCGTTGGGTCAAGACGTGTTTACAACTAGAAGGAACAGAAAGAAAAGAGCAGGGAAAACATCTGGAAATAGAAGAATCTGAAGAGACGTAAAATATTCTCTTGGAGAAGATTGGAATGAAGAATAAATGAAGTTGTTGAGCTTGGAAATAAATAATCAACTTTCAAGACAGAAGACCCTTTGAAAAATAATCGATTTAATATATTTTCGCATCATTAATTTGAAAATTTTAGAAATGAAGAAATATTAAAATAAATCAACGTCAAATTTTAAAAACTGTGAAGTAACAAATGTTTAATGTTACGTGTTCTTTTGAAAAAATATAATTATGACCAACGACAAAATAGGATTCTTTTGCTTGAATATTGATAATTACTGTATATCTATCATATTATAGAAGTTTGTACAACCCTGACACCAGAATCAGCTAGTCTCTCAAATGGACTCTCGATTAAAAAGGCTTTTGGCTCGGAACATCGTCTTCACTTGCAAAGCGGTGGATTAACGTATTAAAATACCTTCAGCTGACGCCACCTCCCAACATTGTTCTAAGATACCTTATAACAATAATGATAATTAGTGCTAACAGTGATAGTGATAATAGTGACAGTTATTAATTAGTGTTGTTAATGTTATTGATAATAGTGCTTGTGTTAGTGATGAAAATATTATTAATTATTGGTATAAATATTATTGATAAGGTGCTAGTGATGAAATATTGTTAATGATGGTAGTGCTATATATATTTGTATATGTATATGTATGTATATATTTTTTTCTTTTTTAGATATGTTATATTTATTTATATAAAAGCGCCCGGTAGCTCAGTGGTAGAGCACTCGCCATACAAAGCGAGGTCCCAGGTTCGCAGCAACTGGTCGGGTGGGAGAATGAGCTATTCTCCTTGCTTGGCTCCGTCCTGCTCGGACGTTAAATGAGCACACCTCCTCTTTGATAAGGACTGGCCCGAAAGAGAGGGTGTTTAAAAAAAAAAAAAAAAAAAAAAAAAATATATATATAATTATCAGCACCTCCTTCATCAGTCGAGAGAGAGCGTATTTATAGTGTAGGTAGGAATGTAAACACCCCAAAAAGGAAGTCTCTCGCCAGATACTAGTGAAAGTTTAATGTTTTTGCATCACATTTTGTGAATTTTTGAATTTGAGTATTGAATGATATCTATCTTAAAGGAGTATTTTATTATGTCATGTTCGAGTAATAGCGTTTTTTTATTTTAACTTTTCGGCTGATTAATTGAGGTGTCTTTTCATTATTTTTATTCTTTATATTGTAGCTAGTTAAAGAATCTCAAATTGTAATCATGTTAAAACATAAAGCTAGTAGCACTTCGTTAATACTTACTTGAAAATGGAAATGGAATATTTTAAATAAATATTAAATTATAAAAAAGTTATTAATATTATATTTGCAATTATTATTCTTTAAAGGTACTATATTTTAATTTATATAAAATAAAAATATGGGGCACAACAAAATATGAAATATAAATGACTTAGTATTGTTTGTACAGGGAATGCAATCTTGAGTTGCCTAGCAGTGCACAAATGTTCTATCTTATTACTGTGTATTTATTATATTAATTAAAGTATCGGTATCGTATCGGTACCGCCACCTAAAAAAATAGAGTATCGGTATCGGTATCGGCCTCTTTTCTGGTATCGGTACATCCCTAATTATAATAATAGTGCACATGTTGATTATAATAGTTATTGCAATAATGATGAATATGTCAATCATGATAGCAGTAATACTGATAGGTATTTTAATACGATATAATTAAGGACCACGGGGATGTAACAGAAATGTCGATTATATTAATAAATATAAATGGAATAGGAATACTACTTGTAAAAATAATTACAGACGGGAGGGAATTATTAACAATGAATCTGAAAACGAAGGTCTAAATAACGAGATTGTGAGTCAAATGGCAGGGAGGGGGATTCCTAGTGAGTTAACCTCTCCCCCACAGAAGTCACTTATCACAGAGTCGGCAGGGGTAGAGTCCTCTTCAACTTTTAATTGTAACTCAATGCATGATGAGATTAATAACAACAATAATAATAATGATTGTAGAACTAGGAATGATAGCCATAGTGATGGCGATAACGGTTGGTTAAATTCTCATAATTATATTGAAAACAATAGCTCTGTGAATCATAGGGCAGAGATCGTACAATCTGATGAGTCGCTGTCTCCCCCAACGGAGTCAACCTGCTCTCCCACTCCAGTCACTAGGGAGGGGGCGAGAGTAGAGGCGATTCAGACTTGTGACTCCATATTTATTAATAAAAATAATGATAGAAATGAACTTGTTAATAATGAAGGGGGCGAAACCCCCTTCCTGAAAATGAATTGTATTAGTTTTAGGGATGAAGGAGGTTTTCCTCCTTCGGATGAGTTTGAAGGATCATTAAATTTAAGAAATAATGCATGACTTATCTGGTAATACTGTAGTGGGAGTTTCTGGCAACTCGACAAAAATAGTTGCAGCAGTTAAAAATGTGATTTTTGATAAACTATATTATGTTTCGGATAAAACTAACAATGAATCTTATTTACTAGACTCCGGAAGTTGCCTCGACCTGGTGATAGCGTCTGAATTAGATAGGGGGGTGCCGTTATTGGCACTGCCAGGGCCGCAAATGGAGGCTGTATAAATATTTATAATAAAAGGGTAATTAAAATTGACTTGGGACTGGACAGACTTTATGACGTACACGCTTACGCTGCAGAAATTAAATTTAACGTTCTAGGCATGCCTTTTCTAAAAACTCACGGTTTCACTATCGATTTTAAATGCCATTATTTATTAGACCCAAGGACAAAACGCAGTATTTCCCTTAGTAATGAGGCTTTTGACTTTTCTAACCATGTACGAAATTCTATCTTTCCACTAACCGCCGTTTCTTTAAATATACCATTTTGCGAATATGAATTAGTTAACGATTTAATTAAAAAATACCAAGTCTTGTTCCTAAATCCCTATGAAGCACCTAATTTAAATTTTAAAAAATTAACAGCTCACTAGATGGCGTTTTATCTGTGCAAGGTACAGGAAAAAGAGGGGCGGGGCTTATTTCGACAGCTGCAGGAACGACTTCGTTAACAAATCCTGGTAGTGACGAGACTCGCGGGGGGGGGGGGGGAGGTAAAGATTGTACTATTGGGAGAGGGGGTGAAGATTGCACTATTGATGAGGGGAGAGGGGAGAGAGAAGCCTGCCCTTTAAAAGAAGAAATTTTATGCGAGTTGGCGGAAAACTATCCTTATCACGTTGAAGTCAGCGGCGCACCAATACAGTTAAGGAGCCGAGGCATAGCCCCACATCTTTTTGGGGGAGCCAAGGAGGAGATTAATAAGTTGCTAGAATCAGGTGCTTGCGGGGAAAAGCGATTTGGGGTTTTCTGGAGGTTTTGCCAAAGTCTGGATGGCAAAATACGTTTATCGGATCTGCGCCCTGTTAAACCAAAGATCAGTCTCCGTAATTTATTTCCGCCTAAGATTAAGGATATCATCTTGCAATTGCAATATTGCAAATTGCCAACGCGGCTCGATCTCAGGTATTTACTATAACGTACCAGTCATGGAAACAAGAAACATTTTCACCACGACTTGCCCTTTTTGGTAACTATATGCTTCAACAATTTAATACAGGGACACAAATGCTCATCTAGTGCCTTCCAGCGCCTCATGTCGATCTTGCTTGAGATTTAAAGAATGTTTTGCTTCTACGATGACATACTAATCGCCAACTGACTTTTGAAGAGCATGCTGCAATGTTGGAGAAGGTCAGAGTATAGATTAAAAATATATGAAAATTTACATGAACCCCAAGAATGTTTGCTGGGCAGTCGGAAAATTAGACTTTTTGGGTTTCAAATATTAGCGAGGCGAGTTCGGCCTAAATAAGAGAAGATCGATGCAGGGTGAAATGCTGCAAAATCAACAACTATTGCAAACAACTTAGGGGCCTTTCTGCCTATATAACTCTGCCGAATTGATACTGGCTGCCTAATTATTTCAACCTTTTGACGAAAATAGCAAAGGAAACCCGCTTCACGAAGAAGATTTCCTGGGAGGTGGAAACCGAGCGGGCCTAGAAGCTAAAGCGGCGATGGTGAACGCCACCTTGTTGTCTTTTCCTGATGAAAACCGAGTTGCTATTGTACACAAAGGTAAGCGAGTTTACGATAGCTAGCGCTCCAATGGGAGAAGTATAATGATCATCAGCGTTTTCGTGAATTTTACAGTACAGTACTGACTTTGAGCGTGAGCTGGTAATTCACTGCGAGTTGGCGAGTTATGCGTCAACAATAGTTTGCAAAAATATGCTTACTTAATTACCAATAGGAAAGTCAATATCTGTACCAGCAACAGTGGATTGATTACAACCTATACAAAAAAGAGTGCAACAAAGGTGCATAACATTAGGGAGATGAATCTATTGAATTCTATTGCAAATTTTGACGTTGAATTTAAATTGGTCTCTAAGACTAAAAATAAATTGGCAATAATTTTGACAGAATTGGCTAACGAAAGAGATAAGATCATAGAAGCTGAGAAATTTCAATTGCAAATAGCATGTTTAGAAAATGGAGAGTGGGCGTGTCTCTCTTCTCCGACAGAAATCGCCATGGAAACAGGGTTGCAATTGGAGGCGGGGCTTAGTGAATGGAATTCTCAGAATTCCGTTGTGAAAGGGTTAAGCCTTTTAAATCGAACATCAAAAGAACGGGACTTGCTGGCGTACAATAATAGTAATAATAATAAAAGCGATAATAATAATAATAATAATATTAAACGTAACTTACCTAGCAAAGGAGCACTCACACACATTAATAACAATAATAATAATAATAATAATAATAATAATAATAATAATAATAATAAAAATAATAATAATAATAATAATAATAATAATAATAATAATAATAATAATAATAATAATAATAATAATAATAATAATAATAATAATAATAAAAAGCTCAGCGTTTTAATAATAATAATAATAATAATAATAATAATAATAATAATAATAATAATAATAATAATAATAATAATAATAATAATAATAATAAAAGCGATAGTAGTAGTAAAAATAATAATAATAATAATAATAATAATAATAATAATAATAATAATAATAATAATAATAATAAAGGCGGTAGTAATAAAAATAATAATAATAATAATAATAATAATAATAATAATAATAATAATAATAATAATAATAAAAGCGATAGTAATAGTAAAAATAATAATAATAATAATAATAATAATAATAATAATAATAATAATAATATTAGACAATACAATACACACACACACACACAATAATAAAAGTAATAATAATAATAATAATAATAATAATAATAATAATAATAATAATAATAATAATAATAATAATAATAATAATAATAATAATAATAATAATAATAAAAGTGAAAGTAGTAATAATTATAATAATTAATAATAGTAATAAGCAGAATAATATGCAATAATAATACACAATGATAATAATAATAATAAATACCAATAATAATAATAATAACACACACACACACACAATAATAATAATAATAATAGTGGCAATAATAATAGTAGCGAAGCTGGTAATGATAATGACTTTGATGATTTTGTAATAAATACGATAACGTACAGTAAAAAAGGGTTAAGCGGGATGATGAAGAAAATCCAGGATGGTGTAGATTTCAGAGAGATAGCTGTAGAACAAGAGACTGATGGTTATATAAAAGACCTGATAAAGGGAATGAAAACTAGCGGATTGAAGGCCTGTTACAAAGAGTTCATCCATCGGGGCAAGGAACTGTCCTTGGCGGTTGACATCTCTACAGGCACATCTAGAATATTAATACCGGAAAATCTGGTGGATGATGTCATAGAAAAAATACATAATGCAAATCATTTGGGAATTAAAAGGACTTTGACTGTTCTAAGGGCGGATTTCGTCTTCAGATTTATGCATAGTAGAGTAAAGAAATTCATACAGAGTTGTGATGTCTGTCAGAAAAACAAAAGCGTCAGGAAGATATCTCCAGAATTCGGCAGGTTTAAGGAAGTTTCGGAGAAATTCGACACTCTCCATGTGGACTTGTTAAAGCTCCCGTATATTATGGGTTTCAATTATCTGCTTGTTTTTATCGACAGATTTAGTAAATATCCTTTCGCCTACCCTCTTAGGCAGGCAACGGTCGACTCTGTATTGAACGTTTTAGTGAGCGAAATTTTTCCGTTCTGTGGTTCAATAAAAAGGCTCGTCTCAGATCGGGAGTCAATTCACTGCCAAACTGTTTAATGACGTGTGTAACCTACTCAACATAGATAATATTATCACGACGCCTAACTCCCCTCGTTCAAATGGATTGGCGGAAAAATTAAATCAGGCTCTCATAGTGACACTAAGGTGTATGATCAATGATAGGGAGAATGAAGGGTTAAAATGGCCTGAAATTTTGCCTTGGGCATTGTACTGTTTGAGAATTAGCCCTCTAAATGACGAAGGGGTTACTCCCAGTGTGCTCATGTTCGGCCAAAATTTATCAGTGCCAGGAAGCTTATTACAGAAGGAGGCACTCAGTGCCACGGTCAGTCAAAGTACCTATTTGAAGAAACTAGTGGCTTTAATGCGTAGACCTCTGGCCCCACAGGTTGTATATAAAAATAAGAATGTGTTCGTTCCGAAAGATCTCCACAAGGCAAGGGCCGTGTTGGTAAGAAATCAACAGTATAATGTGGGAAAACTGGCAGAGAGATACTCGGGACCTTTCCGGGTGTTACGGGTGAAAAAGAATAACGTTTATATCTTAAAGCAAGGGAAAAAGGCGGAAGAGAATTTGAGAAATGTAACAATTTATCATAACATAACCGTCGGGAGCGCTGGAAACCCAGAAAAAAATAAAAAATAAGGTAAATAAAAAGAGAAAAAAAAGGGGGGGCTTCTTAGTTCTGAATGCATTTCTTAGAGTTAGACAGTAGTTAAATTGATACTTTTATCCTTCCAAAAAAATCATCTTCTTTCCTCTATCTAATACTATGGACGAAACGCATGCAACCAAACATTAATAGTTGTGAATAAATTCTCACGAGTTCCTTACAAAAATGTCACAGAAAGGGTTTGCAATAGAGGAGTTGAAATAGTCAAACCCCACTAGATGGGGATTAGGGAGGTCTTTTTGTATTTTGTAATAATTTATTGTAAGAATAGAATTTGTATTTCTTTATAATAGTATCAAATTACCACTCAAAAAAAAATGTTTCCTGGATCACTGTGATGGGGGGAATCGCTTGATTCTTTCCAGCGATTCCCTCACTCTAAAGTCACCACATGTGAGAGTAGGATTCCCTACTCTCACTATAGCTC
>JABUQX010020934.1:10000-23766 GCA_015478945.1 Trachelipus rathkii
TATATAAAATATAAAATATATATTATTTCATATATATATATATATATAATATTATTATAATATATATATATATATTTATATATATAAATGTTTTTTTACAAAATATATATATATATATTTATGTATATATATATCAAAAACTATTCCTAATCTAGAGCTCACACACTATTTAAAGTCGGTATTATACACTAACTGTCGCTGTATCGATATATCTTCCTGTTTCTGGCGCAATATGCAAGAATGGCCTTGTAAATGAGTGGGACGCTGGTCGCTCCTTCTCGGTCCTAAAGGCCCGCATTTAGTTCTTTGTGGCGAGTCAAACTATCAAGGTGTTTTGGTGATTGTGACATAAATGGAAATCTATCAAGCCCCTATGCTTCAGATATATATATATATATATATATATATATATATATATACATATATATATATAGGATAGTATATAGAATATATATATATATATATACCTATTATTTTCTGTGTGTGAGATAGCTCTGGGTGACCGTCATATGGGATAGCGCTTAGGTAACCCGCAACGTGTAGCTGCTTGACTACCCATTTATATATATATATATATATATATATATATATATATATATATATATATATATATATATATATATATATATATATATATATGTATGTATATATATATATACACATATTAGGTATATATATATATACAATTATATATATATATACACATACTCCTTATATAATTATGTGGCCACATAATTATATACATAAGTATGTCTTATTTGTAAACTCTATTTGCAGTATATTTTATATATTTTGTTTTCCTAAATGCTGGACGAAAGTTTCTCGAAGACATTAGTAATGAGAGAAGTTCACTTTTTGTAGAGAAAGAATCTCTAGATAAGTAAGAGGTAAGAAAAATGTTTAACCAGATTAATTATTGTACAAATATAAAAATAATAATATTCATAACACATTTTTAATTATAAAAGGTTAAAACAATTATCTTCTTATAATAAATATGAAATGTTAATCACCCAAAGCAAATATGTGATCACCGTCAGAACTACTAAATATGAAATGTTAATTACCCAAAGCAAATATGTGATCACCGTCAGAACTGCTAATTATGGAATATTGTTAACATTATAAAAGCATTTAACTAATTGTATGTTTAATGAGTTTTATATTATTTACATTACATGTTTCTAATTTTTATATAATGCTTTTTAGGCGGATTTTATACTGAGTCTGTTTTATGGTTAAAAGTCCACCGTTGTGGCAAAATAAAGATTTGTTGTTGAAGACTCTTCCTATGCCCTGTGTGCCGAGTCGTACTTACAATTGGAGAAAAATTCCATATTGGCAGACCTGATGCCAAGGATTTCCAGTTCCGTTACTTCAGAGACGCAATTTGGTCAGATGATGTTTCAAGGGTCCGAACCCCGGACCGAGGCCCCACGACTCAGCCGCCTCTACTTATATGGCAGCATCGAGAAAGGATGCATAAGTAAGGTTTAGATGCGATAAAAACAAATTTTCATCACATCTATTATATATATATATATATATATATATATATATATATATATATATATATATATATATATATATATATATATATATATATATATATATATATATATATATATATATTTCTACTTCATTTGAAATGTAGCTCTCTACGAAAAAAGGTTTCTAGAAACACAACTAGGGTGGATAAATCATCCAATTTATCCAATAAAATTTTTGTCAAAAAATTTGTTATTATTATTATTTTATTATTATTATTATTATTATTCTGTCTATGATTTGCATATCTGTGAATAACGTGAAGGACTGACTAGCTAGCAGTCGTTCGCATTATTCCTTTTATGAACATTGTCGATTAAATTACAAAATTTCTTAAAATAAATAAGAAATTTTTAATTTAATCATTATTATTATTATTATTATTATTATTATTGTTGTTGTTATTATCATTTATATGGTAGAAGGTTGAAAGGGATGATTTCTTCCATCGTTATTTAACCAGACCATATAAATGATTAAAATTAGTTGGAAAAAATATTTCCATACTAATTGAGACGATAATTAATAATTAATAACACACTAACCTATGTACATGTTGTCAAATTTTCAAATATTTTACTAATCGTGCTTTTATTGAAAAAAGAAGCTACTTAATTTTAAGAAAAATTTGAAGTCTAGGAGTCTGGAGAATGATGATATTGGGTCTTATTTTTATTCCTAATCTCTTCCTTTTTGTCTATTCTTTCTTTGAACTTCAAAACTATGTTTGAAAATTGCAATGTAAACAAAAGCAGAAAGAATTCTGCAGGAGTTTTTAAACACACCCCGGCCACAAAACGTTGCTCTCGCCGGCTGGAAGCCTGTGAGCGAGAAGCCGTTTGACGAAAAAGTGAGTCGGAGTCCCAGAAAATTCGAAACTCATTGCATCGAACTGACTACCTGCGTTATTGGGTACGTTAACAAACATTCCTGTTCTGACCATGCGCTCATACACTGATATGAGAAGTCCTTTGAATGAAACTTTGAGCTTTCCTTAAAAACTATTTTCAACTTCACTTTTTTATATATATATATATGTATATAAGTATACATATATATATATATATATATATATATATGTATATATATACAAGTAAGTATAATATATCTTAACTATCTTGAAGTGTTCAGCATTTAATGCACAAACTGCTGAAATTTTCATACCTAAACATGAAACAATATCCCTTCCCGCCATTTTGTATCTTTATGCTTTATATATATATATATATCTACATATATATGTTATATATGATATATATATATATATAAGAATATATATAAGGCATATATATATATGGCCTCGTAATACTCCTATAAAATTCTCATTTGATTAATAAAAACCCATACTCTATTGATCTCTCAGGAAAAGTCTTCTGAACAACCATCCCAAAAGCCAACTAAAAATTAAAGTACCAATATATATATAAATATGGGAGTATATATATATATATGGAAAAAGATGAGTATATATATATATATATATATAGATGATATATGTTATATATATATATATATAAGTTATAAGTATATATATATATATAGATATAAGTATATATATATATATATATATAGGGATCTATTGGGTTGGAAAAACGAAAAAAATCTTATGAGGAAATTTTATCTAGAATAAACTCAGATAGTGTCCCAAACGCCAGTATCAGTAGTAAAAAAGTAGTAGAAGTAGTAGCATACGAGATCCGCAGACAACATTTTTTCTGTCGAATTTTTCACCATTTTGATATTATAGGTGACGTATTGGAAACCCCCTACAACTATTTTTTGCAATTTAATAAGAATCTATATAAATATATATATATATATAGTAGTAGCGAGAGGGTCCGCAGACAACATTTATAGTTCCAACACTAGTTGACATTGCCGTTTGAGAGCATACAGGAGAGATAGTTAAGTGTCAGACCGACGTTTTGTGCGTTATTTTGTGATTACGAAAAAAAAACAAAATGGTGGATTTTACCATTTTAATTGGTTGGGTCTTGTGTTTGCTGTTTCTCGTACTCTCTTATTTGGTTCGATGGGCGTGGGCCACAAAGGTGACCCCGAGCGCCAACGGAGGGGCCAAGGGAGGGGGAGACGAGGGAGATGAGACACCTCTCGACCAAGATGAGCAAGGGGATAATGGCCACGAAAACGAAGGAGACGAGGATGAGAATCTCGATTTGAATAGAAATGGAACTGACGAAGGTCAGGGGCAGGGACAAGTAAATTTAGGGGGGGGCACAGGCGAGACGCCCACTACAGAAGGGGGGCAAGAACCTCCCACAAGGAACCCTTCTATTTTAGATCCTCTGTTGCCGAGCACCAGTCAGAACCCATACAGCGCATTCTTTAGCCTAACACCCCGAGACATCCGAGAGGGAGCCCCTTCCCCACAGGTCGGAACTCCACCATACATGCAAAAAACGATTGCGGTAGACAACACGTTGGACTTACAGTTAAAGCCTGCTACTATTGACACTGCTGTTAAAAGGAAACCTCGCAGAAACTGGGGTGGATTTGAAACTCATAACCTCGATGAAAGCAAGTGGGAGGGCGTAGAGATACCGAACACCTCCCCATGGGGGACAGGAGACCCCCCAGCGATCCAAAATCAAGCCATAGGATCAGTCCAAACCCCTGCTGGGCCTAACAACACTCAACAACAGGCAAGCGTCCTCACAGGAGGAGTTATGGGAGGAAACACCAACGAAGGTGCTCCAGCAGGACAGAACAACTCAACTTATGGGTTCTTACCCACGGGGACGATGCCCCAACCTCTCTATTACGCAGGCATGCCACCTGGTAATTACCCCATGCCTAACCAACCACCACCTTACCCTGGAGCATGGCAAGGTTATCCCTATATGCCTCCACAACAATTTGGAGTCCCTTATTACCCTACTAACCTGTTTAACACCGCTTTTCCAACGATTCCCGAGAATTTGAAATTATTTGGCAAACATTTGAAAACAAGAACATGGAAAGGAATCTTGTATCCAGACTTCGTCACTTCTTTGAATGAGAAGCTAGATGCTTTAGGCCCACTAACTGAAAGTCAAAAGATCACTTTCGCAAAGTCAGCCATATCAACCGACCAAAATAGTGAAGCCAGGAAATACCTTCTCCGAGAAAATAGCTTTTCAAAATTCACCAGATTACAAGATTTTCTCGCCCAGTTAAAAATTTTTCTACAACCGGAAGAGAGGAAAACGATTTTCGAGCTCTGGTTGGACTTCTTAGAATATAGAAGAGAGAGAGACTCAATCTTCACAGATTTTGTGCTAGAGTTGAAGGACCGATTACGAAAGTATCAGAACCGCCTTCACGATTTGGATGATAAAGCCATGTTCAACTCAAGGCAGATAAACATCTTAGTCACAGGGAAGATCATTCAAAATGTAAATGAACGAAGAGATGGAGAGAGATTACGAGAGAAGATCCTTAGAGTGTTTGATACAGAGATGAACTTAAATGAATTGATCGAAAAGTTATCTCAAATTTCGAATGGAGCTTTATTAAAAGATGAGAATAGAAGACCAAATGAATTTCGCACCACTAGGGTATTTTTGGCCAAAGAAGAATCGGGGGGGAGACAGGGGGTGGGAGTTAATAATTCATACAGGGACAATAGAGAACCATTTAATAAGCCAAGGTATGAGGAGAGGGGAAGGGAGGAGGTGAGAACCAGTCACACCCTCCTCAAAGGAGGCAGAGATGAGTGAATTGAGTAAATACTTTTCAAAAGAAAATGAGGGAAAGTGAAAGACAGGGTATGTCACCTCGTTTTTATAAGGGTTTTCTCTTAAAGAAGATGTCCGCGCCCAGGAGTTAAGAGAACACCCTGTGTGCTTCTTTTGTGAGACGGTGGGTCACTCGTCCCAAGCATGCCGCTGGGAATGGCCGTACTGCCGGGAATGCATGGCATACCACCGAAGGGGGTCGCAGCCTAAGTGTAGAGGAGCACCGCCCTGGAGACCTGCCCCAGACACCCCACTGATGTTCACTCCATATAACAGCAAGTTTGATATGGAAAAAGGGGTAAGAGCGAGAAAGATAGAGTCTTGCAACCCAGACCGGCGAGGGCCCAGGACCGTTCCCAAGAAAAAGGGAGGGTACAAGCCCCCAGATGGGAAGGTAAAGACTAACGCGAGAGTGTATATAGCTGAGAGCCAGCCAAGAGATTTTGAGGTGAATGAAGAAGTGGAGTATGGTGATGAGAGGTATGAAGGAGAATCTTCTCATCCTCAAGATAGGATAGAGAATGAAAATTTTTAGAATCGGGCAAGGAGAGGAGACGTGTAAGAAAAAAGTTTAAAGACAGAGTGAAGAGATGGGAGGCTAAGCAAAAAAGTAAAGAAGTCGTACAACAACCTTTTAGGCTGGGACGACACTTTTACACGAATGTCTACCTTGCTCCATCTATGAGTAGTATGGAGGCGAAGACCAAAGTCTTGGTTGACACCGGATCTAGCGTTAGTATTGTCACCGCCCGACGGCTCAAACAATTGGAAAAAGAGGGAAACTTTAAAGTACCTCTCCGTAAGACCGATTTAAGGGTACAGGGGGTGAACAACAAGCCAACGATATTGAAGGGAGAAATACAGTTATATCTTCGCCTACACAAAAAATATTACCTTACGACATTCCAAGTGAATGATATAGATGGAGAAAACAGTTGGGATATTCTATTGGGTAGCAACGTTTTGTCTAACCTTCCCATAACTTTAAACTTCTTTTCTGCTAAAATGTCTATCCAGGAGGGTGGAGAGATAGACATTCCGATCTTTGCCGATCCACAAGGAATTTATTTGGTTAGAGAATTTTCTGATGGAAATCTTAAAGTAATAAGAGACCTCAAGAAAAGGGAGGAACAGTTACCCCAGGCCCGAGGGCCTAGGGGGGGGAGAACAAAGGATTCGCACCAAATTTTCGCTAAACCACCCGCACGTGTTGCGGATAAGCATCTTTTTCTTAGGAAGGCCGCCTTGCCAGTTACTAACGTACGCAACGCGGATAAGCATCTTTGTCGTAGGGAGGCCGCCTTGCCAGTTAAAAACGTACGCAACGCGGACAAGAATCTTTCGCATAGAGAGGCCGCCTGGTCAGTTAATAACGTTAACGTACACGCCGCGGTTGAACCTCGTTCCTATCGGAAGGTCGATTTGTCTGTATCCCAAGGGAGGGAGACAGCCTCTTCAGTTCGAAATGCGCATAGGCAGCAAGTGCCGAGACATGGAAAAAGAGATAGGGAAATTGCCTTGAACGGAAAAGCCCATATTGAGACAGACAAGGTGAAGAGAGGAACAGGGTGGGAAGTAGCTAATCCCCCCTCAACTCGTCACAGCACTGATCCCAGAGGGGCCAGACCCAAACTCAAGCACACTCCCTCAGTTTTGAAAGAGAATTTGGGCCAATCAAAAGATTTGGAAGTTTCGAAGAACAATGACCATGGAGGAGATGGCCATCTGATGATGGATGAAGAAATTAGGATAAAATTAAAGGTAATTGAGAAGATTGTTTTGCCTAGTCAATCATGCGGATATCTAAAACTCCGACCGGAAACTCAAGATGATATAGAACTGGAGCGAATGTGCATAATGACACCAGCTTTCACGAAAGGACCTTTGTACGTGGCGAACACCATTAGTCCAGTGAGGGATAACACAGTTATCCTCAGTTATATAAATTTGAGTGACAAATCCTTTTATTTGAATAAAGGTGTGAATCTAGGAGAAGGGTATCCGATTATTAGCGAACCAATCAAGAAGAGGCGCAGACGGAAGAGGACACCAGAGAACAGTTTATTCTGCCAATGTAGGCCACCCTGCTCAAAGGTCTTACGAAGACAGAGTTAAGGCGAGTGTACAAGGAAATCATAGAAGACAAAATGTCAAAAGAAGAAGCAGAGAACTGTCTTCTCGAAAACCCAGAGTATCTGGAGGAATTGCTAGAGCTCCTCATGGACTACCATGACGTATTGGCACTAGATGATGATGCTGTCCCAGTCTGTCCGCTTCAGAAATTCAAGATTGAACTGTTACCTGATGCCCCTAAGGTCATCTTTCGTAAACAATACCGATTACCGCACAGATACTTGCAGGACATCGATGATTTCACCGATTCCGCACTGAAGAAGGGTTACATCAAAGCAGGGTACAGCCCCCACTCGTCACCGTTACTCGTGGTGGCCAAAAAGAACAGTACGAAACCAAGGGTGTGTCTGGATTACAGGTACCTCAACTCCCATAGCGTTCAGGACGTGTTTCCTCTGCCTTCAATAGACGAGATTTTTACATCCCTAGGGGGTAAAACAGTATTTCATCGGTAAAGATTTATTAGTGCAATACAACGCCTTAGAAATAGAAGAGGAGACGCAAAAGTTGATGGCATTTAGGACGAGGAAGGGCCTCTGGTGTCCCACTCGATTGATGTTCGGACATAAGAACGCTCCTAGCATTTATGCCCGCACGATGACAATGGCCTTAAACCACCTCTTAGGACCCGTCGCACAAGTCTATCTAGACGACGTTTTGATCTGGGCAGGGACGTGGCGGGACAACTTTGAAACTTGAGAAAGTGCTCACGCTTTCAGAGAAAAATAAGCCTGAGAATAAATTTATCCAAAATGTAGTTTCCTCCAATCAGCCGTTTTGTACCTGGGATTCCAAATAGGGAACCATGGAATTAGTCCAGACCGGCCAAGGTAGAACAATGAAGAGTTTTCGGTCCCTCCTACAGAATGTGAAGCCGAAGACACAGAGTTTGCTCGGTTTCTTCAGTTATTTTCGCTTCCTCATAAAGGACTTCGCCGCGGTAGCACAACCTTTGTATGATTTGATAAAGAAAGATGTCCCTTTCCTCTGGACGAAAAGACAACAACAAGCTTTCGACACTTTGAAAGAGAAACTAGTGGTGCAACCACAACTAACTTTCCCTGATTACAGCAAAGAATTCTTCGTGAATACAGACGCCAGTAATTACGGAATAGGAGGAGTGTTGTATAATGACAGATGAAGGGAAAGAGAAGCCCTTATCTTTCGTGTCCCGGACACTCAGGGGCAGTGAGTTAAACTATGATACGATCGAAAAAGAGTGTTTAGCCGTGGTGTTCTGCTTGCAAAAGTTTAAGAACACCATCTTCGGCTACAAAGTCACTATCATCACCGACAACCAACCTCTCTGCTTTATTTTTAGAAATAAACAGCAGACCGGCCGTTTAGCTCGATGGAATCTCTTAGTGAACAGCTTCTCACCCACCATCGTATATAAAAGAGGAAAGAATAACGTTGCCCCAGACTATCTGAGTAGGCACCCGGCATCTAATGTGTTCCTGGTCAAAGAAATAGCGAAGACAGAGAAAACAAAGAAAGCAGAAACAACAGAAAAGCTCCCTCGAATAGATTTCGCACTGAGTCGGGAAAATTTCATCAAAGAACAACAGAAATGTCCCCGTGTAGGAAAATTGGTAAAATGGGCCGAAGAGAATCCCAATACACACCCACACATTTTAATAAAAGGCATCTTACATTACGCTGTGGAAGCAAAACCTTATCTTGTACATGTTCCAGATAGTATGATTTACAGTGTGATAGACCAGTGCCACGCTTCACTGGCTGGTGGACACGGTGGTCAGCAAAGAACTGAAAAGAGAGTAGAAGAGAAATACCATTTCCCAGGTGTTCAAAAGTTAGTTAAGGAATACTGTAGTCAATGTGTGTCGTGCGCCAGAACTAAGGGTCCTAGACCCCCTGTCGCAGAGATAAATCGATGGCCATTGCCCTACACACCTTTCTCACGCGTTCATGTTGACAGTATTGGGAAATTGCCTTCTTGTACAGGATCAGGAGCCAAATACATCTTAGTATTTCGCGACGTTTTAACACGGTATGTTGAGTTAGTGCCTTGCAAGACTAGGACGAGCGAGGAATGTGCCAGAGCACTGCAAGAGAGGGTCATATGTAGACATAGTGCTCCTCAGTTGCTTGTGTCTGACAATGCCTTGGAATTTACGAGCCAGGTATTTAAGGACCTATGTAAGGCGTGGAGGATAAAGAAAGGTAGAGATTTTGCCTTACAAAGCATCCCAGAACGGAGTTGTTGAAAGAATAAATGCTGATATTGAATCTTTTTTGCGACATTACGTGAATGCAAATCACCGTGATTGGGATAAATACCTGAGTTTTGCCCAAATCGCTATCAATTCCGCGTATAATCGATCTATAGGGTCTTCTCCCCATTTCCTTTTACATGGTTACATAAAAAGGCTCCTTACGAGATGCCTGATTATGTATCACCTTTTGTGAATAAGTCCGAGAAAATGAGATTCATTTCGGACGAAGTAGATACGATAGTAGAAAGGATCGATTATATAAGAGATTTGGCAAGAGAGAAGTTAGAAGCGGAAACCACAAAAACTTTGGAGCAACAACATAAGAGGGCCAAACAGAGAGAGTTCAAAATAGGAGACTACGTGTTCGTCAGGGCAGTTAAAAAGCCCCATCAAAGTTCGAAATTATGTGTCAAGTTTGACGGGCCATATATCGTCCAATGTTTGAGAGGACCTAACAAATTGATGGTGGGTTGGGGGGGGTTTTTTATTGTTTAGAGTCAGGCGAACCTTCCTGTTCATGTAGACACGTTAAGGTGGTCCAGCAGAAAAAGTTACGAGTCACATTTTGACTTTATGAACGATGAAGTTTGGAATCCCCACGCGGTGGAAGAAATGTTAAGCTCCAAAGAACTAAAAAAGCGGAAAAGAATTGAGGAAAGACAACAAGGAAGTGATCCAAGAGTCCCTTCTGGGAGAAAGAAAAGACGGGAAGAGGAGAAGAAGTGAGGAAGAAGAGGAAGGAGGAAGAAGAGAGAAGAAGAAGAAGAAAGATGAAGTAGTAGATGAAGTGGAAGAACTTCCTCCTCCCACAAATCAATTGTCTTCAATATTCTTTCAAATTCCGTAACGCACAATTCAGCCGGCACAGCTCTTTTCCCATTTTCCCATCCCACAATCTCACAAGAATAACTACAACTCTTACTCTAATTCCCCACTCAGCCGGTACCAAAGTGGTACGAATTCTGGGAGCCATCTCGCCTCCAGTGAACAACGACCCCGGTGGAACCGTAAGAGAAAGTACCTGTGGAATAAAAGAAGATTTAAGCAGTGAGATTTGTAGAAAGAAGAAGATACAGCGATGTAGTCGCCGGAAGAGCGCGTTCCAGGCAGTGAATTCAAGTGTTCCACTCCAAAAATTGACTTCCCTAAGACCCTCCAACCCTGCGGTGCGGAGAAAAGAGTTTTCAGACATCTCTTGTCCCCAATTCAGCAAAAGATTTCCTTAGAAAACCCTGTTCAAGAAATTTCTCAGGAGCCACCAACACACGAAGGTGAGGTGTATGGAGCCTTGGTGGAGCCCCTCTAAGAACAAATTCCCCTGTGAAATCTCCAACTTCCCCAGTGAAAGATGGCCGTTTTCCCATTCCCACTGTTGTAGAATCACCCGCCATGGAATTCGTCAGAGATGACAGGAAAACAAGACCCCTCTTACAGGCCCCATAATCTGTTCACTGGTCCTAGAGATTCTACACCCCGAGTTACCCGAAGTCAAACCAGGATGAAGGAACAAGCTTTACAGCAACAGCCCGAGGCGACAACACGGAGACTACAGCGAAGACTCCTGTCCAGCTCCATCTGTCGAATTGGATTTGAACACCACAGTTCGTGGAGGGAAAAGACTTGGGTATTTGCCCTCCATGGTTACTAGTTTCATCAATTTTGTATTATTTGTTATATTCCTAGATTTACAGAGAAAATTTTTATTTTGTAGAATGAATTCTCTTCTTATTCTGCTAGTCTAAGAAGGATACTTTTAATTTTAAGAGTAGGATAAAAGTACATTTCGCTTGCGTCTGTACTTAAAAAAATTTTTTTTTGTTAAGTAGTTAAGAAGCACTTAGTGGATTAAGAAAAAGATTAGACTGGATTAGTTGACGATCGTCATAATTTTAAGAAGATTAGTTTGGATTAGTATATATTCTTAGATTTTTTAGGGAAATTAGTCGGGATTAATACATATTCGTAATAACTCTAATCTTAGAATTTAGATGTAGTTTCAATAGATCTTAGAATAGATTACTTCAATACTAGTTTTTACTCATTTTTTATATAAAGAAAACCTTTTAAAAATATGTTTCACTCTCAGAATGAGGGGGGGGACAGCGATTTTTAATACAAAAAATAAAAAACAAAATAGAAAAACTAAAAAACTTTTCTATTAATAAAAAATAAAAAATAAGTAAGTAAGTAAGTAATATTAAAACCAAATTATCAATTAAGCAACTAATAAAAACTAAATTAGTAAGTAAGTAACTAAGTACTAAATAGTAGCTAACGTTAAGTTTAAAGAACTCTTACATTTAGATTTTTATTCTACTAATTCGATTATAATTAAGAAACCAGTTAATTTAGGTAGTTTGTAATAAAACGCAAATGCTTCAACTAACCAATTAATTTTAAAATATTAATTAAATATAGGCGACTTTAAAAAAAAAAATTTCAAAACCAAGAAAAGTATAAAGTATAAATATTTCAGAAATGAATTTCGGAATACCAGTTTTGTTGCTACTTTTCCTCGTATCAAAAGGCCAAAGTAATCTCATAAACGAAAAAGAAGAAACGAAGATTCTACCCGGTTTAGTTCTATATCGTACAGGAGAAGTCAACTTCATAGAAGGATACCTCGATCTAGTTATCTCCTTAGAATGTCCTCCAGATATTAAAGAAACTATCATCAAGACGACTAAACTGGTAACCAACGTCAAAGAATCATTTCTACCATCGTTCGAAACCACATTTCTAAATGTTTCAACACATCAAAGGGCGCACCAATGGGAATTCAAGCTAATGACCATCCGAGTAAAAGTGTTAGCCCAGAAATTAAACGAAGTAAGTGAATTGCCTTGGATCTCAGCACGATCAAAAAAGAAACGAGCCGCTTTCGAGTTCGGAGGAGATGTCCTCAACATTCTTTTTGGTACGGCCACAGACAAACAGGTGAAACTACTTCGAAAGAAGATCAACATCTTAGGTAATTATGCCTCTACCTCAAACTTATTGATTACTGAATTAAAGGAACAATTGAAAGCGAATACTCGTACTTTAATAAATTTTTAGGGATAGCTTACAAAAATTAATAGAATTTCAAAGTAGTTTAAGTGCAACGCACAATATAATAAACCAGATGGGCAGTATCGGGCATAATCATCTAAATTGAACAGACAAGTTCAGCATATACACCAAATCACCAATGGTGAATAAATTCCACTCCAACTTGCAAAAACAAAATCAAAACTCCCTACTTTTTTCTCCCCATCTTCTTGTTTACTTTTGTAACTTGAATATGAACAAGAAACTAAACTCCATACAGTCCATTCTCTAGAAGATAAAACCTACCAAAACTTTTCCTAACTATTCTTGGACTATCCATTGAGATCTAGTTCCCTACGAATTAATCTATTAATCCCTTTTTATCTCAATAGAGAAATTGTCTCTACAAATTATCATGTTTTCTACCCCACCTTTTCTCTTAAACAAGATCATTAGCTTCGAGTCATGTATAACGACGCCAAATAATTATTTCTCTCTTTGTGAAGTTACGCGTAATCGAAAAATACATTACCTTAAAGAGTCCAGACACGATCTTTGTAGACATCTAGGCCAATAGCCGTATGCCCTCAGGTCAAGTTTTGCTTCCAATTGATGATCATCTTGTTTACTAATCCTTAATCTTGAATTTTCACCAATGATTTTCATCACTGCCCTAATAGTAGAAATCAAGTCTGTAGAACCTTATACTGTCACCTTAGGACATTTCACTATTTCTTTTTCAGAAAAAACTAGGGCTTCGATTGCATGTGAGAAACCCAACTTAACTACAGCTGTCCTATACATGTCTATTACTCATCCGTCATGGTTGTGCCTTCATCTCTTCTAACGTTTCAGTTTTAAGAACCTATTCAAACTAGAGGAAGAATATTACTCTTTCTTATTTTTACGTCTGATCACGTTTATTCATTCTTATCTCACCCCTTTCCCCCCAAAAGGTTTTTGCCTTTACTAACATTTAAGCTGTCTTGTTTCCTAAGTTTCAAACTTTAAAAGAGATTCACTGGAATCAAGAGATTGAATCAATTAAATCAATCATGTCAGAGCACCGGCCTTCTTCACA